>JAODAL010086192.1:0-10333 GCA_025379985.1 Phyllomedusa bahiana
GGGGGGGGGAGCACCGCGACCCGGACACCAGTTCATTTTGAGACCTGTTGTAGGACTGTCATCCATATGCTTGAGGTTTATGAGAACCTACAGTCTGGGTGTCTGATTTCCCCCATTTTGGGCATTTGTGGTCAACCGCAAGGGTATTGGGCAAAGCAAGTTATTTTCCTGGGAAGTGCCCCCTGAGGAGTATGCGGTGCCGCTTCCTGAGATGGAGAAGCCAGAGTAGTCATCTCTAAAAGTCCCTGAGATGATGGTGGATAAGACTGACACAGTTTATTTTGGACTGGAAAAGTCAGATGGACTCTGTGTTCAGGACATATGCACAGTCTTGCCTGTTACAAAGTTCACTAATGTGAAAAATGTGCCTGTAATGAAAAGCTCTGTCCCACTACCTGAGCAGGGGGCGGGTAGCTGGGTCTCAGAATCAGCATCAAGTATTGCTAAATCTGAAATAGCTGCAGCTAAAGCTGTAGATGAGAGGAGCTCAGGTCTGCCCCTGGAGGTCATGGCTCTCATGGCTAGGTGTGAAATATATGCAGTGTGAACTAGCATCTGAAGAAATGTCAGCCCCAGGTGTAGAGCAGACTAGTTCAAATATGTCCCTAGAGGTTGTGATTAACTGTGCTAGGAGTATAGCAGGGGATGTATGTCCTGTGGTTGATGACAATCTGGGGAAATCTTTTACCGATATAGTCACAGGTGGAGCTAATGTGGTTGCCTGTAGCAACAAGATATCATCGGCATCTCCTGTTGTGAAAACCTATGAATATGAGTAGCCTGCAGCTAGGTGTGAACGGTCTGGAGTGTAGTTGGTAAATGTGTCTACCAGTGACCCCAGCGCACTGTGTGTATGTGATAGTAATATGCCAGTTGTAGGTCCACTCCTAGAGGTAATGGTGGACAACAGCACAAGTAGTGCAGGTAATGTGGGTCCAGTAATTGATGGCCACTAGCTCTGTCCTAGTGTGAACATGGCCAGTACGTTGCCGGTCAGGGAAAGTGCAAATCCTGGGAATGATTGCTCTCCTGCAATGTGTGAGGTGAGTAATTTAAACAGGGTGTGTCCAGACCTTAGTGATGGGTTTGCCTGCATGAGTGAGGCCTCATAGAGCGATGAAAATACTTGTGTAAAGGAAACACTTGTGTAAAGTGAGGGGCAGGTGAGTGTGTTTGAATCCTCAGATGGTAAAGAGGTGCCTGGTTTTGAGGCAGCTGATAAATTTTCCTTAGAAGTTATAGAGGAAAATTTTAAAACAGATCACGGAGGGGTATTTCTGTGGTTTAACAACCTACGGTGAGAAAGGGGGCCGGGACAGGGTAGGCCAAGGTAGGCGACCCCCTAGGGCGCCTCCCCTTGCCTACCCCTAAGGGGCACAGGGGGGCCCGACCCTCCCGGGCCCAGGCCGCTGCCATGGGCCTGAAGCCCCCGGCGGTTCTGTGACCGTCTGCGGAGCAGGAGCGAGCGCCCCCTGCCCGCAGACATTTTTCGGGCCTGCCCCCCGAGGATCGGGGTTCCTCCGGAAGCCGCAGGCCAACACAGGGGGGGCCGCGGGGGCTCAAGCGTGGGGGACCCGCCCGGCCCGGCGGGCTCACGGGCCGGCTGAAGTGATTCATGCGACGTCCCTTCCCGGGGCATAGCGGACAGGCCGTGGCCCGAGGAGGCCGGGGAGGCCCGGCGCGGAGGGGGGCCCAAAGAGGACCCGGGCCCCGGGCAGCAGGTAAGTATGAATGTTTTTTTTTTACTGCCTGTAGCCCCTTAAGCCGCCTGGGGCCCCCTACGCCTGCCTGTGCCCCTTATCCCTGCCTGTACCCCCATATCCCTCCTTGGCCCCTAAAACCCCCTTTACCCCCTAATCCCTGCCTTAGCCCTATAACCCTGCTGGGGCCCCCCATAGCCTGACTGTTCCCCTATATGCCTGCTGTGGCCCCTAAAAGCCTGCCTGTCCCCTATAAGCCGCCTTACCCCCCCTATAGCCTCCTGTGGCCCCTATAAGCCTGCCGTAGCCCCTATATCTGCCGGGCCCCCTAAAAACCCTGCCTTAGCCCCTTAATGCCTGCCTGTGGCCCCTATGGGCCTGCCTGTCCCCCTATATCCGCCTTCCCCCCAAAAGCCTGCCTGTAGCCCTATACCCGCCTGTAGCCCTTACCCTCCTGTGGCCCCCAATCCTGCCTTAGCCCTATAACCCTGCCTTTGGCCCCTTAACTCCCTTGGCCCCCATACCCTGCCTGTAGCCCTATAACCCTGCCTGTAGCCCTTTTAATCCCTGTCCCCCCATAAGCCTGTGGGGCCCCCAAAACCCTCCCTGTCCCCATATCCTGCCTGTAGCCATAAGCCTCCTTCCCCCTTAGCCTGCCTGTTGCCCCTAAAACCTCCTGTCCCATAGCGCCTTGCCCCTAAAACCCCCTGTCCCCTATAACCTCCTGTCCCCCAAAAAGCCTGCCTGGGGGCCCTAAACCCCTCCCCTTGGCCCCCATCGTTTTTGGCCTGGGGCCCCCTTAAGCCTGCCTGTGGCCTAAAACCCTGCCTGTACCCCTATAAGTGCCATTGGGCCCATAACCCTCCCTTTGGGGCCCCTATAAGCCTGCCTGTAGCCCCTAAAACCCTCCCTTGGCCCCCAACGCCTCCCTGTCCCCCTAAAAGCCGGGCCCTGTACCCCCTATAAGCCTCCTGGGGCCCCCATACCCTGCCTGGGCCCCCATATACTGCCGGGGCCCTATAAGCCCCCTGTGCCCCTATAAGCCTGCGGGGCCCTTTAAAAGCTGCCTTGGACCCTATAAAACTCCTGGGCCCCCTACGCCTGCCTGTACCCCTATAACCGCCTGACCTCTATAAGCCTCCCTGGGCCCCCATAAGCCTGCCTGTGGCCCCCCCATATGCCTCCGGGGGCCCCCATATCCTGCCTGTGGCCCTTATAACCCTCCCTGTGGCCCCCATATGCCTGCCGTGGCCCTAAAAGCCTCCCTGACCCCCTATTTATACATGCCTGAGCCCCTATAGCTATATACCTGTGTGTGCCCCTACATACCTGCTTGAGCCCCTATAGCTATAAAAATCCCGAGAGGACCCTTTCTATATACCTGCCTGAGAGTGACCATTCTATATACCTGTCTACTGAGGGGACTTATTACCTATAATTAAGAGTTGCGGAAATGTGGGTTCTAAAATATTTGTGTCCAAAACTGCAGGGACGAGTATTGGGGGGAGCAATTTAGCATGAAGGTGGGCCGATGGAGAAGAAAAGGGGAAAATGAACGGTGATCAGAAAAAAACGCCCTTGATCCTAAAGTAACGCAGTGTAAACACTTAGATTTTGCAGAGGTTACATACAACAGTATCTACCACACTGGTCCCCTGTAGGGGTGGGATATTATCAGGCCTGTGTACAGCTGATAGTCCATGTGGGGGTCATGTTGGTCAGGGTATGGCGGATTTTTTGATTTAAGAGGAATAGTTTGGGTCTTGGGTTTTGTAGGAGATTTTTTTGTAAAAATCATTCGTTGGTAGATTTTCTCCTGTATCGGTGGGTTATTCGGTGATGTTTTTTTAGGGGTATTACATGTCATTGGAGGGGGGCGGGGTTTTAAAAAGCAAATTTGTCGGGTGATTTCCATTGTGCAGTGATGCTGAGGAGATGACGGGGGACTATTGGGATACGCGAAATTTTTTGACAGGGCCTGGCGCAGGGGTAGAGGAATTGGGGGGGGGGGATTTTTGGGGAGCGAGGGAGGGGGGGGGCCCTTGGCTGACTGCCCGGGGGCCCAAAAAAAGCCCTTTTCCCGGCCCTGGGTGAGTACCCGCAGCAGTCAGATATCCGCTGCACCTACTGGTGTTAAAAAGGGGGCCGAGTTGCCTAATGTGACCACATCAAGTTAAGTACATGAGTGGGAGAACCATAAGGATAATTGCTGGGCGGCTATGGCTGATGTCCCATTTGTAAATTTGTCTGCCATTGACTCCAGCGCACATTGTAAATTTGATAGTATGCAAGATGTATGAGTTTCCCTGATAGAAGCTGAGAATTCTCCCTTAGGCTATGTTCACACGATGTAATTGCGGGAGCGTATTTCGCCCGCAATTACGGCGAGTGCTCGTTAGCCGGGGCAGGGCAGCCGCCAGCCCGCCGGCCCCATAGACATTCATTATTCACGGCGCGCATACGCCATGAATTATTGACATGTCACTTCTCACCCCAGTCGGCGTATTGTCCGAGCGGGGAGAAGAGACGTAAGCCATAGTTCTCTATGAGAACTGTGGATTACCGTAATTATTGGGACGTATCTCGCCCCGTATTGAGCACAGTACGGTGCGAGATATGTCCCAATAATTGCCGTGTGAACATAGCCTTAGAGGCAGTTACAGAGGACATGAAGGAAACATCTTCACATGTTGCTGCAGAGGGTTCACTGCTAGACAGAGCCGGTAAGCAGAGGTGGAAATAGGGGAATGAGTCCTCTGGCACTAGTGAAACACCAGGTAATGTGGTCATTGTCGAGGTTGGCAGTGGGAACCCTGCAATTACTAGCATGCATGTTATGGGGGCCACAGTGGGTCCTAGTGCAGCGGAGGTTATCATCACTGAGGTGGTCAGTGAGGTAGACCACATTTCCTGGTAGAAACTAGATGACAGCTAGTAGCCAAGAGGCAGAGCTTCAGGAGGATGTAGCTGACCCTAAGAGGCAGGAGATGGTCAGTGAGGAAGAAGAGAAGTTTGGGTCTCATTATAATCCTACAAAGAGGTAGCAGGTTGGGGCTCAGGTGCGGCCCTAGGGACAATGATGTATAGCGACCCTGAGAGGTGTGCTAGTGTTGTTGCTGGGTCCAACCAGTGGTATTTTGCTTATATGAGACGCAAAATAGTGAGGACACTGCCCAGTGGGTACAATGACAAGGTAATCCATGTGTGGAAGAGTGCTACTAGGTATGATAGCGCTGGTATTGGGGTTGTCAGTACTAACCCTGTGAATGTCAGCATGCGGGCTGAAGGTGGTGACATCCTTGTTGCAGAGCGTGCATGTGTTGTGCCACCAGTAGTAAGTGGCAGGAAATTGTCTGTTTCCCCTGAAGATGTAAGGAAGATGTTGCCCCAAAGTAGGAGCTTTGACCCCAGAGGGAGCCTGTACAAAGTGAAAAAGTCCAACGGCCTTTATCAAAGAGGGAGAGTTATGTGGCAGAGCAACCTCTGGTAGTCGCATGTTTTTGCCACTACAGGGTGTGCAGCCGGAGACCTGCTGCAGATGCGCCTCCGAGGACTTGGTCTTGGTGGGGAAAAGCCACCTATATTGCATCAGTGACAATATGTGGCAACTATGTATGGGGTGACTTTTTTGGGATAGCTATAGTGTTGGGTGGGTGGCTGTTCCCACATTCCAGGATGGGGTTTTGGTATGTCTCTGGAGGCCTAGTAAAGGCCTACTACTCCAGGTGATCAGGGGACGTGCTCTGCTACCTGCAGTAGGAGCGGCAGTGGAGCTGAAGTAAGGCTCTAGCTCCCCAGAGGCTTAGACGAAGCTGGAACCAGTGGAGACTGGTATAATAAATGTGTTTATGGTGCATCGGCGATAGGCCTGGACCACATGTTAGAGAAGGATGTATATGTGTGTATTTAGGTGTCAGTCTCCTAATGCTGCTGATACACAATAAACACTGTTTTTTTTTGCCTCACCAACACGAGGCAAAGTGGTAACACATATCTTCCGTCAATGATGGTTCCTTGTACCCTCTTACATTACCTACAAGAGGGAGACCTATGTACCTACCTACTAGGAGCCCTATATAACAACAACAATATAGGGCCTATATACCTAGCTACCAGGGACACTACCTCCCTTGCTACCAGGGCTCCAAGGGGGTACTTATTACCATTCAGGGCGCTATGGATGGGGAAAGGCACTGGGGGAAATAAATAAAGTGAGGGTTTTCAGGTGTTTGTTTTTTTTAAATTTTTGCAGGGGTGAGCGGGTTTGGCCTGAGAAGAAACATGCAGTCGCAGCGGATGGAGAAGAGAAGGGAAAGTGAACGACTCATGAGAGAATACGTCAACTGTGAGTCACTAAATGTAACTAAAATAAGTGCAGAGCACTGTGTACACTTGTAAACTACCACAATATGGTCACTGTATGGTGTTATTATTAGTCTGGGTGTAATTGTTTATATTCTGTAACAGTATGGTGGTATTATTCAGTATCTTTACAGTGGAGCTATGTGGTGATGGTGTGGTGGTATTATTTTGTCTTTGTATATTATTGTTATTTGGTTATATTGGTCTTGGTACACTGGTTTGGTCAGGAACATTATATTGGTATTAGTCATTATATGGTAGTGACATGTGGTGATGCTGTGGTGGTATTATATGGTCTTTGTATATTGTTGTTGTTTGGCAATATTGGCCTTGGTACACTGGTTTAGTCACTAATATTATAGTGGTGACCATGTGGCGGTATTTGCTGGCCATTGTATAAGTACTGACCCGCACAATTTAGATAACCTGTATGTTGTAAAATCCAACAAGAACTAAATCCAAAAACAATGGAGTAATTGCATGAGTGGAGGGGGGAAGGGGCGGGTCTGGCGAAAGGGGAGGGGACAGACTCTTCAGCTGTATGTGGCCCTGAAATTTCTGATGGCGGCCCTGGCAGCACCAGAATAAATTTGTCTTAAAAATTAAAATGGACAACCTCTTTATGTTTGCAGAGTTCCAACTGAACTAACCACAAGACAGTTGGAACAAAATCTTTGTCACAGACAAAACCAAAGTAGAGATGTTTGGCTATAGTGCACAGGGCCACTTTTGCTTAAACGCCACATAACTACTGTCAAACATGGTGGTGAAGCGATGATGATTTGGGCCTGTTTTGCAGAAATAGGACTTGGACACCTTGCAGTCATTGAGATGACGATGAAGTCCCCTGAACAGCAAAGTATTCTAAAGACAAATGTGAGGGTAAAGCTTGGCTGAAGTTGGGTCATGGCACAGGACAAGGATCCCAAGCACACCAACAAATCTTCAACAGAATTGCTGAAACATAAAAGAATCAGTGTACTTCAATAGGTCAGTCAAAGTCCACATCTCAATCCAATTGAAGCCCTGTGGCAGGACTTTAAAAGAGCTGTGTATTAATGAGCAACGTTGTAAAGAGGGAAGGGGGCAAAATTCCTCCAGAAAGATGTAAAAGACATACAGAAAATCATTACTTTACGTCATAGCTGCTAAAGTTGGTTCTACAAACTATTGATTCATGTGTTGTGCTTATAATTTTGCATACTGCTTCTGTATTTTGGTCAAATTTCTTGCTAAATAAATAAAAAATGACACAGTATAATTTGTTATGTGTTGTTCCCCTAGGGTTCTGATAACCTAATTTTAAGACCTTCTAAGGACCATAGGTTTTTTTAATCATGTCCTGATAAAACGATAAAATGTATGTGATTTCTATCTGTCTATCTATCTATCTATCTATCTATCTCTATCTATCTATCTATCTATCAGCTACACATAGAGAATAGGGTGTCCCTGTTTTGCCTGAACTCATTTCACCACATACTAAAACTTCTTTACTTACTCCTGTGCTGAATCTTAAGAAAATACATGGGATTGTTCCCTGTTGTACTCTGTAGCCAGTGGGAAATATTAAGCCTGTCAGACTAGCAAATGGTGGAAGATCACATTTATAGTGAACTAAATAAATATCACTCTGACTGGCTGTTAGGGCCGGGATGATTGGTAGACAGAGGTAGGTGATTGCAGAGGGCACCTGCCTCTGCCTGTCAGTAGGTGATGCAGCGCAGGTATGGAGCTGGCTCAGGAGCTGAGCTGGCTCTATGTATAAGGGGGGTCTGCAGTGTGGAGTAGAGTGTGTCCATCAGGAACCGTACAAGCTAGAGAAGGAAGAGGAAGTCTCAGTGAAGAACCCAGGAGAGGTGCCTGTTCCAACTCAGGGCAGAGAAAGGGGTAGGTGGCGATCTTCCAGCACTGGGTCAGCAATAAGTGACAGACCCAGTGTCCAGTATGTGCAGCCCAATGATGTCGATGGGGACTTTTGTTCAATGCACTCCTCGCCCCTGTATGTTGCCAGAAGCGGAGCGGCGCTTATGTCCATGATGCTCATGAAGCTGAGAGGAGCAAGCAGAGCAGCGAGTGCAGGAGGACCACCTGGAGGCTGTGCTGCAGCTCTTGGCTTTGTTGGGTCAATCCAAAGAGGAGTTTGGAGTGTCTGGAGAAAGATGACACTTGTTCTGATGGGAGCTTTGTTTTGTTGTGGGGTCAAGGACTGTTTCTCAGATGGACTCTGAACCATTACTCATAGGTTGCTGACCTGTTGACAATGTTATTTTTATGTGTGGATAACACAAGTGTAAAGATGTTTACAATGTTTATTTTCCCTGCAAACACATGTTTCTGATGGTAACCTAGCTCTTCCCAGTACCGCTGGTGCATTGCGTACTGGGGTAATAGTGAGAGAGTGTTAGTGTTAAACTGGGATGACAAAAAACACCGCTGGCAGAACACCAACCACCATTGATAGTAGAGAGGCTTCTATCAGATCCTTTATTACTAACATTGGAATAAAATAATTAAAAAAACACAGAAAGAATAGAAAAAACACTTTATTTAGATAAACTCTGCCTGATACCAGACCTTGCTGACCATTTTATTACAGATATGGATCCAATGTTGGTCTGACATAGTCCAGTGAAATCTGTAGAAAAATATAAACACTACAAAAAAACGTATCAGTGCTAAACTCCATCCCCTCATCCTCCGAAGGTCATGGCTGCCCCTAATCTTCTTGGGGTGCAGGCTGAACAATATGACCCTCGGGTTTACAGGCCACAGCACAATCTCCAGGGGATTGGTTCTCAGACTTCCGCCAGAAGATTGTGCCTGTAAGTTGTGGCCTGTACCCTCTTTCCCACCACTGCCCCTATCATTGTGTTATATAGCCTGATGCCAACCCATCTCCACCTACCAGCCCATAGCCCCTCATCTACACTTATCACTCTATGGCTCCCACCCCATGCTGTGATCAAGGGACTGGAAGTGACCAGAAATTTGTGTTCTTAGGAGAGGGTGTGATACTATACTCGCTGTGTTTGATGCTTGCCTCATCTTTTAAAGGATTTCAATAAAGATGGTATTTGATATTTTTATATTTGAACCTGTCAGAGCTACGAGACTGCTTTTCTGTCAATGGATGGTAAGCGCACTGTTTTCTTTCTGATTTATACCTTTATTCAGTGTCAGACTGGAGAATTTAGTGTTCACCAGAGGAAATAATCCTTGGGGCCCACCATCAACTATAAAGAAATAAGGCAAGGCCATCATAGTTTTGTAGCAAAACGTTCATATATTGGTGCACAAAACAAAAGGTTTATTAATCAAATAACCAATTTAATTTAATATATAACAGTACAGGCAAAACACAAAAAGATTGGAAAAGAAACTGAAAAAAAAAAAATAGAAACTACACCCCTTAAGGAATATATCCAGAGGTGTAGTGAGTATATCGACCCCACAGGTCTTTCACAAATTTTTTAGCGTTAAGCGGTGAAAATTTAATTTTTTTCTAACAATCTGCAATTTTAGCTGAAAATGTTTTTTTTTACATTTTTACAAGGAATCATTGAAAACAAGAACCCCAAATTGCTACTATACACGCTGTTTGATGCTACGCAATTTACTACGCAATTTCTTCTTAGTTTGGCAAAACACTACATGTGGGCGTGGGTCGCCCCATCTTGGATTCAATACCCCTCATGGATCTCATCTAGGGATGTATTGTGCATTTTGGGTGCACAGGTGTTCCATAGTTTAAGCATTTGACCATGAAAATGGGGTGGGGGGGGAATACAGTTCCTCCATTGTTTTTACAGCGTGCGCCGTGTGCGATAAATAACAGTATAACTTTACTATATGGTCAATACAATTATATATGTTTTATATAGTTTTATACGTTTTATTACTTTTACACAAAAGAAATGTGTTTATAAAAAATTGTGTTTTTATATCATCATTTGAGATGGGCGAATTGATTCCAACGAAGTGGAATTCGTTTAGAATTTCAGGAAAACTTTGATTCTGAACGAAGTAGAAGTTTCAGGTGATTCGCGTGAACAAAGCGTGTTTTTGATTGATAAAATGGCTGCGAGCACATGGCGTTACATGGGGAAAAGAACTCTGGGAGGAAGAAGGGCATAGCCTACATGACATGTGCAGAGATGAAGCCAGTCAGAGACCGGTGGGATTCTATGACGTCACCGCACTATATAAGTCCAGGTGCGACGTGGAGCCACACCCACGTGCGGAGGGGGTCTCGCGCGCTTTAAAATTTT
>JAODAL010086193.1:0-10332 GCA_025379985.1 Phyllomedusa bahiana
GGCATTTTTTCCCCTTTTTTTGATTTGTTCCACTTATTTGATTTCATATTTTGCCTTAATTATGTAGAGTCTATAGTTCACAATGAACAGTTTCCCATTATATGCTTGGAAGCCATATGCATCCCTGCATCAGTGCCTCTAGGGGTACCAAGTTTGTCATAGTAGCCTTACCATATCTTGGTACTAGGGTAAAGACAGTGTCACTACCAAATAACACTGTGGGGAAAAAAACACATCATTAGGCCATATTTTCACAGCTTTATTCCCTTTATTTATCAGCAAATAAGTGTGATCTACCATTATAATCAAATTGCTCTTCCCTTGGTCTAGCAGAGAGCTGTACTCCAAGACTACTACAAATACTTTAAGAAACAATTAGTGAAGTTGGCAATTTAATTAAGTTTGTGACATGTATCTAATCTCTACTGAAATATTCTTCTCTTGCTCCTAACAGAATACTAGAGGGACCTCAAAATTTATGACATCAGTTGTGTGTGGTGTTTGATCAAAATAGTGGTTGGTATGTTCATCAGCATCTGATTGGGACTTCTCTAGCAAAATAGATATCTCAACAGATGCCCCAGATGCATGATACATGCTAGCTTATAACTAACATTAACCGCACAGATTACATCAACAGTTAAAGATATAGTGAGTAGTGATGAGCGATAGTGTCAACTATCGTTATTGGATCGATAGTCGATATCGTAAATTATATTGATGAGCGATTATAATCGACAAAGTTGAAATCGGCACGGTTTTTAGGTTGATTGGAAATTTCCGATCACGCAATATTTTAGGTGAGAATCTGCGCATAATCTATTACTATTGCGCCATTTTCGGTGCTTCCTGTCATTTTGGCGGTCAGAAAATCAGCTTAGAGCATAGAGCAGGGTGAGCTGGGTGGTGCAGGACGTCATGACTGTGATGGTTGTTGTCATTGGCTGGAAAGGACCTCGTTTTGCATAGAAACAGCATTTCTGTTCATCATCAGTGTTTCAGTGTCTCTTACTAGAGCAGGATGTGTGCTAGATCTCTCTCAATACAGCTCAGCTCAGCTCAGAGACACAGTTCTCTTTATTCATACAGACACTATGCTTTTTAGCTGTGAACATTAGACATAGGTAGATTAGAGAATTTCAGCTCTTAGTTAGTTAGACAGAGACTTTAAAAGAAGCATCTAGCGCTGTACAGCCGCTGGGGAAGGAGGAGGGGGCAGGGGGATGTGGGCGAACACAGACAGACAGGCAATCTTTTGAAAGGAGAGTGTATATTGTGCAGCCCAGACTCTGCTTTGAACCTGCATTGAAATGGCTTTTTTTTTACTAGTTTTTGGCCAGCACACCTCGCACCTGAGGTAAAATAATACCTTTTATTTTGTGCAGCCCAGTTTTGTTCAAAGACCCACCTTGCACTTATATTAGGATACAGAAATTTGCTAGTAACTGTAGGTGTATTTCATAGGTGCAAAACCCACCTTTTATTATCCGTATACATTTTGAATAGGTGTTTTTCACTTTGGCGCAGCCCAGTTTTGTTCAAAGACCCACCTTGTACTTATATTAGGATATAGAAATTTGCTAGTAATTGCAGGTGTATTTCATAGGTGCAAAACCCACCTTTATTATCCGTATAAATTTTAAATAGGTGTTTTTCACTTTGGCGCAGCCCAGTTTTGTTCAAAGACCCACCTTGTACTTATATTAGGATACAGAAATTTGCTAGTAACTGCAGGTGTATATCATAGGTGCAAAACCCAAATTTATTATCCGTATAAATTTTAAATAGGTGTTTTTCACTTTGGCGCAGCCCAGTTTCTTTCAAAGACCCACCTTGTACTTATATTAGGATACAGAAATTTGCTAGTAACTGCAGGTGTATTTCATAGGTGCAAAACCCACCTTTTATTATCCGTATAACTTTTAAATAGCTGTATTTCACTTTGGTGCGGCCCAGATTTGTTCAAAGAGGCACCTTGTACTTAAATTTGAATACAGAAATTTTGTGGTAACTGCTGTTGTAGTTCATTGGTACAAAACCCTACTTTTATTATCCATATAACTTTTAAATAGCTGTATTTAACTGTGGTGCGGCCCAGTTTTGTTCAAAGAGGCACCTTGTTCTTAAATTTGAATACAGAAATTTTGTGGTAACTGCTGTTGTATCTCATTCGTGCAAAACCCACCTTTTATTAGCCGTATAACTTTTATATAGATGTATTTCACTTTGGTGCGACTCAGTTTTGTTCAAAGAGGCACCTTGTACTTAAATTTGAATACAGAAATTTGTGGTAACTGCTGTTGGATTTCATTGGTGCAAAACCCACCTTTTCCTATCCGTATAACTTTTAAATAGCTGTATTGCACTGGTTCACCTCAGTTTTTTTTCAAATAGCCACCTTCTTCTTAAATTTGGATACAGAAATTTTGTAGTTACTGTTGGTATATTTCATTGGTGCAAAAACCACCGTTTGTTATCTGTATAACTTTTAAATAACTGTATTGCACGTGGTGCAGCCCTAGTTTTTTTCAAATAGCCACGTTGTATGACAATTTTGACAGAAAAATTTTCTAATAACTGTTCTCGTTTGTCATTGCTGCAAAAAACGCAATTTTTCATCCGTGTAACTTCTGAATAGTTATTTTACGCTCGGTGAATCTCAGTTTGGCGCAGATAGCACACTTGTATGATATTTTGTTGAAAACTATCAATTCCTAGTCCTACTGGGTAGTTGTAAATCCCTGGGACTGAAGGAAGAACACTGTAAATTTTGTCTTACGGTTCTTCCACCAGACCGCATTTCACAGGTATTCGCTAGAAACATTTCAGTTTCTAATCCTAGTTGGCTGTAGGAAATTAGAGGGATTTAAGAATAGCTGTGATTTGCCATCTTTCAATAAGAGACTTTCCAAAACTCTTCCATACCTTCTTAAATTTTTATCTTTCTGAATATGGAGCGAAATGCAGGTGGTAAGCGAGCAAAGAGGGGTGTAGGACATGGAGGTAGAGGTACGAGAGAAGGTGCTCCTACCAGTGCTGGCAACAACACGCATGCCAGCGGATCGTCGGTTGCAGGACCATCAAGCCTGTCATCGCTGGGTCAGGGCCTTGTGAATCTCAGTAACGAACAGTGTCGCCAATCTGTTTTTCAGTGGTTAATGCAACCTGCATCCAGCAGTCTTACCTCCTCGTCCTCCCAGTCACGGCCACAAATGTCGTCATCAGCATCTGTCCAACATGAAGCGAAGGCAGCCCAAATGTCAACTCGTGTACCCACCACTGTGGATAATCCATTTTCTGAAGACCTCTTTGATGACAAAAAGTGGTTGGGGTCAGAAGGCATTTCAAAAGATCAAGAGTAGTGATGAGCGATTACGTTGACTATCGTCATCGGGTCATAGTCGATATTTGCAATTATGAAGACGATTTCCGATAGTCGATAATAGATTATCGACGATGACCATTAAAGTCTATGGGAGAGCAACAACACCTTCATTCTTACACCCAAACAGGGCTGGAGAAGCTGGAATTAACATCCACAACAGTCAAATGAATACGTGCTACATCTTAGGCAACACACTTAGGTTATAAAAGCCACAGAAAAAAACTCACAGACCATTCACTATCCCTGTCTTGTACCACAGCATGACCCTTAAACCTGCATCACCCACAAATTAAAAAGTGCCAGAAGGCAGTATGATTTTAACCATCAATTAACTTGAACTGGACATTGAATATCCCTGTCCTGGAACGCAGCATGAGCCCCAAACCTGCATGACTCCCAGATTTAAAAAGTGCCGGAAAAAGGAGTCTTTCAACCACCCTTTTAGTTGAACTGGACATTGACTATATCTGTCCTGTACCACAGAATGACCATTAAACTTGTCTGACCCACAGATTAAAAAGTGCTGGGAAAAGGAGTCTTTGAACCACCACTTTAGTTTCACTGGACATTGACTATACCTGTCCTGGGCCACAGCATGAGCCCCAAACCTGCATGACCCCCACATTTAAAAAGTGCCGGAAAAAGGAGTCTTTCAACCACCATTTTAGTTTCACTGGACATTGACTATATCTGTCCTGTACCGCAGAATGACCCCTAAACCTGTTTGACCCACAGATCACAAAGTGGCACTATGCTATTTTGTACAGTGACTGTGATTTAGTAGATTTTTTGGTAACTGACATTTGTTACAGAATTAATTTAGTTAAGTATTATTTATAGTTTTTACATTAATATCATTTTGCTTTTTTTCAAGTGTGATAACATACAACTTTACACCCCTCCCTGCATTTTTTAAAGGTATTTTTTACACGTGTAGTTGTTTTAATTCGTCCACACACCCCTTTAAGTAATAAAAATGTCCTAATCATCCCAAAACACTTCTTAGTTGAGAAGACATTTGCCCCCTGGCTTCTGAGACTAATTCAGCCAATCAATTCAATGGTTTAATTTTTCCTCCAAATCCTTTTTTCAGTGATTAGGGACAGACACCCTGGAGATCAAATGATGTGACCCCATAGTGACTCCAGCCCCAGAAAATTTTAAGCCTCAAATTGTGCAATTTGTGTCCAGCCCTGGAGCCCTTTTTGACACTACTTAACCTCACAGAAATCACCTTTTTCAAAATCTGATTTTTTAGAGAAATTTGAAGCTCTCCTGATTGCCCCTAACGGTGAGAGCCAGTGCTGCCGTCAGCCATCTGTTAACACGGAGGTCCAGCTGCCAGGGCCAGACTTACAGTGGGTGCGGTGAGAGCCCAGGCTAGCGTCTGTCATCTATTAACACGGAGGTCCAGCTGCCAGGGCCAGACTTACAGTGGGTGCGGTGAGAGCCCAGGCTAGCGTCTGTCATCTATTAACACGGAGGTCCAGCTGCCAGGGCCAGACTTACAGTGGGTGCGGTGAGAGCCCAGGCTGGCGTCCGTCATCTATTAACACGGTAAAAATGCCCTTATGACGCAGCAACGAAAACAGTCGTGCTGAAGCAGAGTGCGGAAGCGGAAGTGTGAGGTAAGACCTCCAGCCTTCCTCAGTACACAGTCAAGACCTGGGTAGCGCTTGCCCCTCCGTATGAGTGCGGACCAATTGAGCTTCACTTGGAAATATTGGTGGTTAACACTCCTGTTCCACACAGGTGCCCTTTTTCTTGGCATTCTTTTTCTCATTTTACTCAACATGCTGGAGGACATTGTCTCTGTTCTTTGTTCTCTGTCCGTGCTACATACTCCATGTCCTCTGAATAACCTACATCTGGTCAAGTCTTCCTGTACCTCCCTTGTACAATTCAGAGGAATTTTTACCAGCTATTTTGTACATGCAAGTTTTTAGTAGTTTAATTCTAGAAAACACAATATTAAAATAGAATGGAATCCCACCATGTCTTTGTTTCTCTTTTTTAATTGTATTAAATGGGTTGTCTCAATACGGGGATTGCTAGCTTTGTTAAAGATCTTGCAAAAACAAGTCATTTTGCAATATGTGTCCATTAACAGTGTCCTATCTATTCCTGTTTCTGACAGCACCATCACCCTTGAGCCAATCTTGACAATTGTGAAGAACAAATGTCTGTTAGAAACAACATTTTTTTATAATAGGAGCTGTAGTATAGCTGCATGTCACAGCAAAGGCCCCCAAAAATTCAAAACATGACCCTTGAGCCAGTTTTGACAATTGTGAAGAACAAATGTCTGTTAGATACAATTTTTTTTTTATAATAGGACCTGTATTATTGCTGCATTTCAAAGCAGCATGACCCAAAAAATTATAAAAATTGCTTCTCAGCCACTGTTAAAAATTGTGAGGGAGAAATGTCACTGAAAAGCCAAATTTCTGTTCCAAAGGACCATGATTATTGCTGTATCTCACAGCAACATGATCCCAAAAAAATATTAAAAATGACTTCTCAGCCACTGTTAAAAATTGTGAGGGAAAAATGCCACTTAAAATCCACATTTCTGTTCCAAAGGACCATGATTATAGCTGTATCTCACGGCAACATGACCCCAAAAAATTATAAATATGACTTAGCCACTATTAAAAATTGTAATGGAGAAATGCCACTTAGAAGCCACATTTCTGTTCCAAAGGACCATAATTATAGCTGTATCTCACAGCAAAATGACCTCAAAACCATTGACAATGCGAAAACTTCTAAAGATAAAGTGAGTAAATTGAATACGGTGTTGTCATGAAACCTTGCTGTCTTTTACAGTCTCCTTACAGCAAAACCAGCAAAATTAACTGTTGGGAACTGATAATAAAAATTGCAGTAAGAAATGATCATTTTAAAAAAAAGTTTTCAAGAGGACCATTTGAAGAGGAATGTGAAGTAGACCGGCAACTAATCGGTGACCTCGGCAATTGGGGCCACAACATCATCAGAGATCCATGCCTGATTAATTTTGATGAAATTCAAACGAACCACATTATCTGTGGAAAGCCTGGATGCGTTTGTCTGTAATGACTCCTCCAGCTATGCTGAAGTTCCGCTCAGATATGACGCTGGCTGCTGGGCAGGACAACACCTCTATGGCGTGGCGAGCGAGCTCAGGCCATTCGTCCATTGTGGATACCCAGAAGTCTATTGGGTCTGGAACACATCCAAAAACATCGGTGTTGAGACGCAGATAGTCGTGCACCATGATCTTAAGCTGGTCTCTGTGTGTTGGATGTGTGCCCTGCATTGCATGCGTTGGTGAGGTGGTAAATAAAGATTGCCAGAGGTCACCCATTAGGCTTCTGCCACCTTGCCTGCTACGGCTACTTGGCACTCTACTGCTGTCATGTCGCTGATGTTGTTCCACCGTGACATTTGAGGAATGTGAAGCAGACGCAACAGATGTCTCCAGTTGATCAATCAGCAAGGTCTCCATTTCCTGCATTTTACTCTCTATTTGGGTGGGTGGAAGGAAAGTGCTGAGTTTTGTTTTGTACCGAGGATCCAGGAGGGTGGCCACCCAGTAACTGTTGTTCATTTTGATGGCCTTTATGCGGGGATCATGTTGGAGGAAATGGAGCATCCAAGCACTCATGTGAGAGATGAAGCCTTGATTTCCAAAGCCTCTGGGTCGAGGGGCACTAGCAAACTGATCTTCCTCATTTTCCTCCTCCGCCTCAAATCCGTGCCAACCTCTTTCCAAGGCAGGGACATCGGTAACGTTGGTGTCCAGGAATACCTCATCCTCCTCCTCCACCTCAGCTTCAACACAGCACTGAGTTGCCTCAGATGTTTTACCCTGAGAGCTTAGGCGCTGCCGTGCACTATCCCTGGACCCCGAACCACTGCCTAATGAAGACCGATAAAGTTGTGAAACTGTCGGGCCTTCTGGATTCGACGGAGAGAAAAGCTCTGTGTCCGCATCTGTGTCCGTTTCGTCCGCCGTCGCTGGTGGGATCTGCTGTTTCAGAGTGTCCAACGATTGTTCCAGTATTAAGATCACTACATTGCTCATGCTGACAAGGGCATTGTCCGCACTGACCATTTTGGTGGCTTCTTCAAAACTGGCAAGGATGGTGCAGAGCTCTATTACCTGCCTCCACTCTCGGTGACTCAACACCCCGAGGTCCACACCACTGAGGTCATGTGTAACTTCATACTGCGTAATGGCATCACGCTGCTGCCACAATCGCTGGAGCATGTGGAGGGTGGAATTCCAGCGTGTTGCACCGTCAACAATGAGACGGTTGACGGGGAGGCCGAGCTGACGCTGTAACGCAGCCAGGCGGGATGAAGCAGGGTGCGAATGGCGGAAGTGTGAGTCTTCCTCAGCAGGCAGTGCAGACACGGCTAGCGCTTTAGAAATTTCTGGACGACGAGGTTCATGATGTGTGCCAGGCAAGGGATGTGCTCCAGCCTACCGATCTTAAGGGCGGCCAGGAGATTTCAACCGTTATCGCACACCACCTTGCCTGGCACAAGGTTCTTGTCACCCAGCCAGCGCTCGGTCTTGTTGCGGAGAGCCGTCCACAGCTTCTGACCTGTGTGTTGATGGTCTCCAAGACAGATTAATTTCAACATGGCCTGGTTTCTCTGGGCACGTGATGCTACCAATGGACCTTAGGGGAAAGAAACCTGCACCATCCCTGCGGTTTTGAAGAGCGTGCACCGAGCTTGAGAGCCACCGTCACCACCAGAGACATCCACACAGCTCACCCAGTGATCTGTTACAGAAATATAGTGGCCTTGGCAGTGCTAACTAGTCCATGTATCGGTGGTGAGATGGACTTTGCCTAACACAGATGCAGACAACGTGTTATTCCAGAAAAGTGCAGTGATGGCTTTTCTGGAATAGAAATTAGTGTTGAGCGATTATTATCGACAAAGTTGAAATCGGCACAGTTTTTATGTTGATCAAAATTTTTAGATCATGTGATAATTTAGGTTAAAATCTGTGCATCATCTATTAAGATTGCACCATTTTCGGCGCTTCCTGTCATTTTGGCGGCCAGCAAATCAGCTTACAGAATAGAGCAGGGTGAGATGTGTGTGCAACGTCATGACTGGGATGTGTATGGTTGCGATTGGCTGGAAAAATCACATGACCTCGTTTTACATAGAACAGCCCTTCCTGTTCAGCCTCAGTGTCTCTCAACGTCTCAGAGCAGTAGGACGTGCGCTCTGCTTGTGTCCAAACAGCTCAGCGAAATTAATCTATTTCTTCACAGAGAAAGCTCTACTGTTAGCTGTGATCTTTACAACTTAGTTAGATTAGAGATTGGAAGATTTTATGTAGTTAGGTAGAGAATTTTAAAGGAGCATCTACCGCTGTAAAGTCATGGGGGGAGCGGAAGGGGGGGCCCCACGGGCGAACACGGACAAGCTCTATAAAGTTCACCAAGACTTAGTGTAGACATTGCACTGCAATAACAGTTATTATTAACAGTTTTCTATTGAAATATTTCCTGGTTATTGGGCAGCCTGAACTTATATTAGGATACACATCTTTTCTAGTAACTGCAGGTCTCTTTGTTAGGTGCAAAACTCCAATTTAATTATCAGTATACATTTCAGACAGGTGTTCATTTTCAGTTTTGCCCATTCCACCTTTGTTGATATATCCACCTTGCAGTTAAATTAGAATCCAGCAATTTTGTAGTCAGCACAGGTTGATAGGTGCGAAAAAAAACCTTTTATTATCCGAATACATTACAGATACGGGTTTTTTCACTTTGGCGCACTACAGCTTTGTTCATTGAGGCACCTTGCACTTAAATGTGAATACTGCAATTTTGTAGTCACCACAGGTGAATTGAAAGGTGCCAAAAATACCTTGTATTATCCGAATAAATTTCAGATACGTGTTTTTTTACTTTGGCGCACTACAGCTTTGTTCATTGAGGTACCATGCACTTAAATGTGAATACAGCAATTTTGTAGTCACCACAGGTGAATTGATAGGTGCCAAAAAATACCTTTTATTATCCGAATACATTACAGATATGTGTTTTTTGCACTTTTGCCCAGTCCAGATTTGTTGATAGAGCCACCTTGCAGTTAAATTTGAATCCAGCAATTGTGTAGTTACCACTGGTGAATTGATAGGTGCCAAAAAATACCTTTTATTATACGAATACATTACAGATACGTGTTTGTTTACTTTGGCGCACTACAGCTTTGTTCATTGAGGCACCTTGCACTTAAATGTGAATACTGCAATTTTGTAGTCACCACAGGTGAATTGAAAGGTGCCAAAAATACCTTGTATTATCCGAATAAATTTCAGATACGTGTTTTTTTCACTTTGGCGCAGGCCAGCTTTGTTGATAGATCTACTTTGCAGTTAAATTTGAATACAGCAATTTTGTAGTCACCACAGGTGAATTGATAGGTGAGATGGACTTTGCCGGACACAGATGCAGACAACGTGTTATTCCAGAAAAGTGCAGGGATGGCTTTTCTGGAATAGAAATTAGTGTTGAGCGACTATTATCGACAAAGTTGAAATCGGCACAGTTTTTATGTTGATCAAAATTTTTAGATCATGCGATAATTTAGGTTAAAATCTGTGCATCATCTATTAAGATTGCACCATTTTCGGCGCTTCCTGTCATTTTGGCGGCCACCAAATCAGCTTACAGAATAGAGCAGGGTGAGATGTGTGTGCGACGTCATGACTGGGATGTGTATGGGTGGCGATTGGCTGGAAAAATCGCATGACCTCGTTTTACATAGAACATCCCTTTCTGTTCAACCTCAGTGTCTTCTCAGCGTCTCAGAGCAGTAGAGTGCGTCGCTTGTGTCCAAAAGCTCAGCGAAAATTTAAACATTTTTTCACAGGAAAGCTCTATGTTACTGTGATCTTTACAACTTAGTTTTTAGAGATTGAATAT
>JAODAL010086194.1:0-10332 GCA_025379985.1 Phyllomedusa bahiana
TCAAAGGGCTGGGGGCGTTAGTTTTCGGGGGGTTTTTGCCCCCCTAGGGGTAGGGCTTGAGTAGGGGGGCCCAAAAATCTTGTGAATTTTCGGGGTCCCTTTTTTTTTTGGGGTGGTTACCTTTTTTTTTTTTTCCCCAAAACCCAAATTTTTTTTTTTCCCAAAAAATTTTTTTTTTTTTTTTTTCTCCTGTTTTTTTTAAAAAGGGGAAAACCTCTTTTTTTAAATTTTTGTCTTTTTTAAATTTAATTTTTTTTTCCTTTTTTTTTAAATTTTTTATTTTTTTGGGGGAAAAGGGGAAATTTTTCAACCCCTTTTTAAATCAAAAATTTTTTTTGGGGTTTAAAATTTTTTTTTTCCCTTTTCTTCCTTTTGGTTTTTAAAGGTTTTGGTTTTTTTTGTTTTTTTTGGGTTTTTCGCCCCTTTTTCCTATTTTTTTTTTTTTTTTTTCCCTTATTTTATTGTTGGTTTTTTTGCTAATTTTTTTTTTTTTTCCTTTTTTTTTTCCCCCCTGGGGGAAAATGGGTTGTTTTTTGTAAGTTTCTGTTTTTTTTTTTTTTTTCCCCCTTTGGGGTTTTTTTTTTTTTTTTATTTTTTTTGGGTTTTTTGGGTTTTTTTTCCCTTTTTTTGGGGGGGGTTTTTTTTTTTTTTTTTTTGGGAAATTTTTGAAATTTTATTTTTTTGGGTAAAAAAAAATCGTCCCTCTATTCCCTTTTCTTTTTTTTGGGTTTATTTTTTTTTAAAAATTCCATCAAACCCCTTTATTTTCTGAACCGGGGACCCCCAAAACCCTAGGGGGCAGCCCCCCCAATAAAAGGACCTTTTCAATGATAAATAAAACCCACTTCAGTAGGGACAATGTGGATGTGCCCGAGCTGTGGGGGGGGATAAATGCCACTCCCCGTAGAGACTCGTAGCGGTCTTCAAGGTGGCCAAAAAGTTTCGAAAGACGCATCAACAAAATTAGAAAACTGATCCAGAACCCCAAAAACGCATCCCAGAACCGACAGCGACAAGTATAAAATCTTAACTGGTGCAGCAATTTTTGGGATATGATGGAAATACCTGCTCGCCTAGGTGATTTCCTGCTGCCACCAGGGGCTGAGTTTTTAGGTGGTTTTCGTTTGGGCACTCCCCAACGCCCGGGTCCTTTTTCGACGTGAAGCCCACCCTGGGTGCAACGGTAGTCCTATGGTACTACACAGTCGCGGAAAAAGCCCCCACTTGCTTTGGGCCCTCGGGTTTAAAAAGGAAAAAGGGTTTAGGGGACCATGGTGTGGAAACCCAGAGGAAAACTTTTCGAGTCTTCCCTAAAGTTTGCCCGCGAACGGCTATGCCCCTGGCCTCATTAAAGTACCAGGAGAGGGGACCACAAAAATCCTTCACATGGTGGTACCCTATCTAAATGGATCTGAGAGGGGAATTTCCCAGACGGAACGCAAAAGCGACAAAAATTTAGAGCAAAATTCCTCCACCGTTTTTTTACCCTGTCAAAGGGGGTCAGCTGAGCCTCGGGCCACAAACTTCCCTATGGGGCATCAAAAAATACCCTAAGGGGGGGAAAGAAGCTGTCCACAGAAGACAGTTCTGGGACTCAGGCGGGAACGAAAATGCCCACCCTGGGGGGGACCCCGAAGTAGGGACATAACCCATTCCCACTCTTTGCTCCCCCCAAACCCCAGGTATGGGGCGGGGCCAAAAAACAGGGAATCCCTCTTAAAAAGCCAAAAAGGCCTTCCTGTTGCCTGAGAACCTGTCGGCAATGGATAGGGGGCTCCAAGGAGGGGAAAAGGGAGTGCAGGCATCTGCTTGGGGTAGATTCCTGTGTTCTACCCTCAGCGCCAGATCTGGATTACTGGGTTAGCCCCGATCTGCTCTCCATAGCTGTCATGGGGTTTATAGTGGGGTAGGCAGTAACCCGGGTTTGGCCTGCGATAATGTCAGTCAAGGGAGGTACGGAGCCCTGATGGAACCCAGCCCACTGTCCTACCTACTTGATGTGCTGCCCTAGGGGCAGAGGAAAAAGGGCGCGTCCCTGGTGTAAAGGGGGGGCCGCAGGAGGAAAATAGTCAGACAGTCCGGGTAAACCAAATCCCGGAAACGCCAAGGGCCACAAATAAAAAGAGGGATAACGTAAACAAACCGGGGGCAAAAGCCAACGGGGGCGAGGTACAAAAACAGAAAACAATGAGGTCAGGGGAACAAGCCAAGGTCAGGGGACCGGTAAGCAAAAACAAAGCAATAGCACAGGTAGCAGGCGCCAGGAGAAATATCGCCGGCGCGCATCAGCTAGCAGGGGAGTTTAAATGTGATCCCCGAACCGCCCCTGTAGCTGATTGGAGCGGCCTCCCGGGTCCTCCCATTGGCTGGTGCGACTCGCCTCGTGTCGGAGTGGCTAGGGTCTGTCCTCAACAGTCCCGCAGACTGTCATCGGGTGGGGTCGTGATCAGCTGCTGCAGACTCTTCCTCCCTGCAGCCCAGCGTGCCCAGCCCTGACAATTATCTCTTCTTTTCCTGTCCCCTATTTTTCTATCTCCATTTTTTCTGGTTTCACTTTGGAGTGGTTATCCCCATTACATAAAGTGATTGTATATCTATATGTAGTATGGAGGTGACGTCCCAAAAATCCCCACCAAACCCGAGGTGGGGAGCTGAGACTTTTGTCCTTCACTTTTTTTTTCTTTTCATTGCTCTCAATCACTGTGCAAGGAACTCCATTCATGTGAATGGGGCCAGCTATAGCTCCTTGCTCAAACAAGGACGGAAAATTCCACTATGCATGGTAACACGTTATAAGGTATACAACACAAGACCAGCACCATGGCCTCATCAACCTCAGGTTGTGGGTTTTGGCAGTCAGCCCCTTTCAGAAAATGATGCATATCCAGTCAAAGTGCTATACCAAAATTTAGAATTAACTATGTAAATAATGCTGCATTATTTTTGTTAAAAAAAAACAACCAGTTGTAGAAAGTATAGACCGATGTACCTAATTATTATGCATTTTCATCTATTTGCTTAATTAATTGCTTCTTATTTTAAACCTTTTCTACCATTGATCATGATATACATGCAGATTAGGTGCGGTTTGTTCCATGTAGGAAAGAAAGAATAATAACATTAGAATACTCCAGGTAAAATCATTGGAGAATTCCTATATGCCCTTTATCCATGGATCATGGCTCTGATGCCAACCATGTACAATTGGAGTTTCTGTGGGCTACACTAGAGCATGTTGGGCTTGGAAGGATCTTATTTGGGTATATCATAACACTGTACTCCAACCCCCTTGGCATAGAATATGGTCAGTGTACAATTGTCACATTTTTCTCCATTAAAATGACACCAGACTTTGGGCGACATGTATGATCGGGCTTTGCGCCTGTTTTCAGGCATATACTGCGCCTCACTGTGCCGACTCCGCTATCGGATGCAGGAATGCACTGTTAGGCGCAAGCTTCGCCACTTTGGAATGCGCCTAACATGAAGGGGCGCGCTGTGGGCGTTCTGGGGTGGGACGCACCAGATTTGAATGCTCCGACGCATGTAGGAATGCCGGTCAGCAAAGTGAGGCGCATTACAGCTCCGACAGGCAGACCTAGTTCAATGTGGTCTACCTGAGCCGTAGGAGGCGCAGTGAAGCATTTATTGTAATGGGGCAAAATGTGCTCTAGGTCTACTGTTACAACAGTACACTAATAAAAAAGAGTTGTCTATAAAATTAATTCATTAATAAAGATAAATATCAAAGTTGTATAAAAACAAATTCAATGTATTGAAAAAGTTGATCATTTAAAATTAAAGGAAATATATATAAGATTTCCAAAGAAATAAATATCAGCTATAAAAGGTCTTAAAAATACGGAGAAAATTAAACTAATTTTACATTAAATAAGCCAATGATGATGTTGTACTGATGTTAATTTTTGTCTTTTTTAATACCAAAAATTTAAGATGTATTTTTGCTTCTTTCACCTTTTATTCTATTTAGTATAAAGAGCAAGAGCCAGCACAGCACAGGTATTGCTGGGACCTGTGGTCCTCCAAGCAGGATTTCTATGTTCCCACTGCTTAGTTCGGGTCATATTTAAGGAGGTATTTACGTCCGCAAATACATCACCAAATCAGCCTAAAATAATGAACAATTAGCTTAGAATTGATACCAATGGAAAATACGGATGTATTTGCGGACATATTTACGGACGTATTTACGTCCGCAAATACATCCGTATTTTCCATTGGTATCAATTGTAAGCTAATTGTTCATTATTGTAGGCTGATTTGGTGATGTATTTGCGGACGTAAATACGTCCGTAAATACGACCCAAAATAAGCAGTGGGAACATAGAAATCCTGCTTGGAAGGCCACAGGTCCCAGCAAGACCTGTGCTCTGCTGGCTCTTTCTGTATATACTAAATAGAATAAAAGATGAAAGAAGCAAAAATACATTTTTGCTATTCACTAACAGGCTTAATGATTTTTCGCTGATTTCCAGCCCGTCTCTAAACGTAATACATGTTTGGCGCAGTCCTTATGCGTCTAAGTTCCGTAATGCACCTCACACACAGGCGAGGCGCAGGGAACTTTACACCGCATGTATGAGCGCACTTCGGGCGCCAACATCAATCAGGCACAGTTTTCACGGAAAAAAAAAAACGTGAAAACGGGCACCTTGACGCGCAGATCTTCATACATGTCGCCCTTTGTCTTCACCATAAAATTGTTGCATGACGGTGGGTTGAAAGCCATATAAATTAGCTTTATATGATAATGAACTTCTGTATATCTCCATCTCTACCATTACTGTGCCCAGTATTTGGATGGAATCTAAGCGTTTTAGAGTGTTTTAAATTCAACACCAATACATCTGATCAACGCAACATCTCTATACCATAATTTATGGACACTTCCCTCCAGACACAACAAATAAAATAGGTAGGTTTATAGGCCCCCAGTAGGTAGATAGGTATATAACCCCTCAGTAAATTTGGAGATATAAATGTACACCCACTAGTTAAGGAAAATTTTTTCCTCTTTCTTATCCAGATCTTCTACTCTAAATTTTGTCCCCTTCTCATGTCTTTAGAATCTGATATATCTGCCTGGTTGAAGAGCCCATTTGTCTTGACTCCACAAAAATGACTGCCTTAAAAATAAATAGTCTTTCCTGTATTCTATCCGTTTTTCAGATGTTTCTTATTATACGTCCCA
The DNA here is from genome assembly GCA_025379985.1 of Phyllomedusa bahiana. Classification (NCBI taxonomy): domain Eukaryota; kingdom Metazoa; phylum Chordata; class Amphibia; order Anura; family Hylidae; genus Phyllomedusa; species Phyllomedusa bahiana. Next base: position 5,213 of record JAODAL010086194.1, read on the forward strand.
CGTAGTTCTTTTGTAGACTTACCCTGCGACAATTGGAGTTCATCTGGGGCCAAAAATATACTAGACTCCAACATTATCTCCTTAAAGGTAATCTATCAACTGTGACGGGCCCGGAACCAAGGTAGGAAGACACGGAAATAAAGACAGTGTGAGAGCCCTAGCACTAGGCCTCCTAAAACTGTCCCTACCTACTTGCCGGCCCTTCACTAGTTAAGTGAAACACTGAACAAGATAACACAGACAAACACAATTAAATATAGTCAGGTGGAAAATAGGTCAAACCAAATAAAAATGATACTAAGGTAGCAGATTAAAAATGGAGGTCAAGAAGAGATCAGTAATCCAAGCAATACAAACCAGTCAGAAATACCAGCTCAAGCTAGAAAAGACTATCACAAGCAATTTTCCAGAGAAAATCTTAAGGGATGTCAGAGGTCCAGTACAGGGTGTGATTGGACCGGCCCTTTGACATCCAGACCACAGACTGGCAGGGAAGAAAGATGAGTGGTGAAGGCAACTGTCAATCATCACTCAGCCTAAGCTATCTGCAGCGCAGCACTAGGGTTAGCAGAAGTGACAAAACCTGTCAATCACCACAAAGTCAGTACTGGAATCAGACAGAGTTCAAACCAGTACAAAGAAAACGCACTATTCAGGCACCTATTCGTAGCCAAAAGTACACTCTCTGTCGCACTCCAGATGTCAATATATATCGTTTTCTTTTTAGCAGTTTTTATTGATTGTAGCTTATTTAATTATGTTGTCTGTATATGATTATAGGGGCAGCCATCTTTCCTAAGCTGCTTTTAACGGCATTTAGAGATCTGCTTTACTGTAGCTACATGGGCATAGGAATCTGTGAACAGGAGCAGACCCATTGACATCTAAAGGAGAGTTTTCATGGCTCATAGCATGCTGTGTTACGTAGGAAGAAATCAATGTGCAGGGAGTGGGATAGTGGGAGCTGTAACCATCTGCTAGTGTGAATGGTGGATCCCGTGTCATCTATACGCATTGGTGTCATCTTTCAATGTAATCCTGTCTGTGCTGAGGAGACTGCTTAAAATTTTTTCTCTCCATAATAGGAATTATAACACTATTATCCGGCCTAGAAGTCAAAGGGTAAACTGCAAGATTCCTGAATTTTTCCAAAATATTGAAAAAAAACATAACTACAATATTCTAAACAATGTGTTTAACATACAAATTAAATAATAGGTTATTTTCTGATATCATTTTCTTTATGTTTTGTCAATTTATTTCACGGCTTTGATGTTAAGAGATATGGTGTCTCTACATTCTAAGATGTTAGTTCTGTCCCTAACTTCAGTCTGTTGGGTCACCCTAGCTTATAGAGTGGGGAGCCGGGACAAATCTTTCCTCATGTCCACATCACTGACATTTAGTGGCTGTTAAATATTCAATAATTTCTTCACAACCTAAAATTTAATTATTTTTTCCTGAACTAATCTCATAAACCAGCACGTAGCTGTAGGGGTGCAGAGATAGCAGTCGCTACAGGGCCCTTGAGTCTGTGGGGGCCCAAAGGGCTCTACAACATAGGAAAACACCAGTATAATAAGTGGTACATGGTTAGGTGGGGACCCGTCTATAAATTAGCCCTGAAGCTGTACTTTACACCTTTGATTATACCAATTGATTAGTTTAAACTGCTCATTTATGATGGATCAACTCCGTAGGCCTCGTACTATTTTTGAGGTGTTGTGTACTGGTGTTGTCTTCCTGGTCTCTGGGAACTTGTGGGACGGAGTAAAAAAAAGACTTAACTCCCTCCCTTTCAGAAAAATGAGAAGGGTAATTTGCTCATATGCACAAATCATCCATTTCTATTAACAAGCAGGAATAGAATGAAAAAGTTCTGTTTTGATGGTACAAACACCTGCTTTTTTCTGTATACTCTACCTTTTATCTCTGTGGGAGTAACCAGACATCTCTTTATAATTCTTTTTCTTTATCTAAGGTTGCATGTAGCCTTGAAATTTATTTAAATGCGGGCTCATTTGATATTTTATGGCTGCTATTTCAGCACATTAGAAATAGACAGGTGCCCCCCCACTTGGCGTGCTCTTAGAGTGCCTTTTCTATGATATGAGCAGGGCCGTTCCTAGGCTAAATTGCACTCAGGGCGAGGTGAAGAAATTTCGCCCCCTTCCCCCCTTCCGTAACATAATGCGACACAGTGCATCACCATCAACCAAATCTAAAATATACAGAAAGCTTTACCACAATGTGCTACGTATAAAACTACTAAATAATAGTCATATAGTTACCAAATAACACTGCTACAACAACCAGAATCCCAAGACCACTAAGACCGCATATCACCAGCACATAGTGACCGAATAATAAAACCACACCATGACCACATATCACCAGCACACAGTGACCGAATAATACAAACTGACCATTACTGAGTATAAACCATTATACTACAGCCAATATTACTGGCATACAGAGACCTTACAGTGGTGGATATCAGCTGAACACAGGCTCTGCAGACATATAAATGATTACATTAAAGTTATTTCTAGTGACTTACAGGAGACGTCTCTGAAGAGTTGTTCTCTTTCTCTTCTTCTGCTCCATCTGTCCCAGGCCACCATGAAGACTACTCCCGACTCTTTACTGTAAAATTTACAAAAAATCATCTTAGACTCCTCACTTTATCAGCACTTCTCTACCACTTCTTTATGAGGGTCGACCTCTGGAGCTGCTGAGCGGTGTAAGCAGCGTGATGTCACCACGCCGTTTACGCTGTCACGCAGCTCCCATGGATCTACTCGGCTGGCAGAGCTGCCGACCGAGGAGACCCAGCGTCGCAGGGGGCGCGGGGAAATCAGTGCGCCCCCAGCGAATCTGATACATATAGGGGAGAAGGCAGGACGGGGAAAAGATCCTCCTGGGCCCCCTCCCGTACCGGAAAGGTGCCGACTCTGCGGACCCGGTTTTGAAAAAGCCCCGGGAAAAAAGGGGCCCCCCCCAGGTTGAGCGGAGGCCCCTGGCCCCGGGGGATCACCCACCCCCGGAATTTGGCCCTTGGTTTTTTGGGTTTGGGAAAAGTCAAACTTGATAAAAACTGCCAAACAATAAAGGGATCTTGGTTTTTATACCCAAAAAAATTTTAATGATTTTGGTAGTTGGGGTGGGTTTTATGTTTTGGGTTTTTTGACAAACCCTTTTCCCTTTACCCAAATTTTTAATTCTTCCAGTCTTCCCTTACTTTTTTGTTCTTGTTTCTCACTAGTTCTGCCTCTGCTTTTCTAGTTTGTGGCTTGATTTAACAAGGTGATATTTTAAAATCTGTTATATCTGGAGAGCTATTCTCTCTTTTCCAGGACCAGACTAGGACTAAAAAAAGCAAACCCTTGGGGGAAAAAAACCCCCCGCCAGTAACATATGGGTATCTTCCCTGAGGGTTTTTATATTCCTACAACTCGCCACTTTTAAAATTAAAAAAAATAAAAAAGCCAAGGGAAGGGGAAAAAAAAAAGTGGCGCAGGGAAAAAATCCCAATTTTAAGAGTTTAGGGACGGGTGCATTCTCTTTTACAATCTGGGACAATATGGGATCTATAGATGGAGGGGGTAGTCCGAACAGGAGGGGAAAGGGCAGGGAGGTAAAAGGGGGCTTTTTCAGAAAAAAAATAGGCAAAAGGTTTGGTACCCTTTGGGAATTCGGGTTTAAAGTTAAAATCAAGAAATTTGGGGGAAAAAAAAAACCAATGATCTGGCAGAGAGTAGAGGAAAGGGTGGCCAGATATAGGGTCTGTACCCGCCAATTTTTGCCCAAATTTTAGTGTTCTGGGCCCCGTAAATTGCACAAGCCTGCGTGCGGGGCATTAGGGGGTGGGTAAAAATGCTTGGGGCACATAAGGGGAAAGACCGCAGGAAAGGGAGAGGGGACGAGGAGCCTGGGTCCAGAGTGTATCCACAGACCGACGAGGGGACTGCGCTGTGCTCCGTGACAATAACCCCTCCTTAGGTATCCCCCTCTTTTTGGCATGATGAAACCTGCAAACAAGGTCAGGAGAGATATGAGTCTCTGACTCCCATGAACAATCCTCAGACCCGAACCCCTTCCTGTTGAAACCCCTTCCCCTTTTGGGGTTTTTCTCAGCTAAATCTCTTTAAATATAGTGTTATGTATTCCCCCAGGGATGGAGCACAGTTTTTTGGGAGACATTGAGGCCAAAAAAGGCTTGAAAGTGAGCATGGGAAAAGTTGGGAGCGCGGGTTGTTGGAGACAAATTTTTGTGGTTTGGTACTTAAAAGGGCCCCGGGAAAGCTTGCGATGGGAGTCTTCAGCTGTACGTATTTTGTCGAGAGATAGACCTTATCTCCCGGGTTGAAGGTCAGAGGAGGTCTCCGTCTCTTGTCTGCCTGGGACTTAATATGAGAGAAGGCAAGTTGAAGATCCCACCAGGTATCTTGCCAGATAGAGATGATCTCACGAATTTGAGCATCAACCACGGGGACATCGTGCGAGGTGGACAGAGGAAGCGGTGAACAAGGATGTTACCCATAAACAATATAAAAGGGAGACGCTCCAGCAGATTCAGAATCCGGATGGTTGTAGGACAATTACGCCCAGGAAAGAAGATCAGTCCAGTTGTTATGTTGGGCAGAGACGAAATCCCGCAAGTAGTTCCCTAAAACCGAATTCACCCTTTCAACTTGCCGTTAGTTTGACGGTGATATACAGAAGAAAAATCTATCTTCAGTTGAAGATGATTAGAAAGAATACGCCAGAATCTAGACAAATATTGAACTCCTCAGTCAGAAACAATATGGAGAGGAAGACCATGAAAAGGAAAAAATTTGAAGAAGTGGGGGGCATGTTTAGGAGGAGGGAGGCCCAAAAGAGGATGTAGTGAGAATTGGGAGAAACAGTCAGTAACCACACAAATGACTGTTGTTAGAAGAGGATGGTAAGTCTGAATGAAATCCATGACGACATCCAGAGTTGCTCCAAATTGGGCGATGGTTGAAACAGGCCCCAAAGGTTTAGATGAGGGAAATTTTTGCAGGGAAAATGCATAAATTGGACAAAGTCATTGATATTTCAAGATTTGCTCAAAAAAAAATTTTAAAAGTTTTTAG
>JAODAL010086195.1:0-10332 GCA_025379985.1 Phyllomedusa bahiana
AAAGGGCCGTAATTATCAGGTTTGAGAAACGTGCCCACGCCAATAAAAGTACGTAGATCACCCCCCAAGAAAGGGACTGGACAGGTCCCCAAGCAGGCAAGCCCGGCGTCTCGAACGGCTGCGCGACAAGCGAGGGACCAGCAAGTGGGCCCAAAACCCCCCATCATTGGCTGCACCCCACACCGCCCCATGCCTGCATGTAAATATATCTACATAAAATCCCAAAGGAGGTCCCCCAAACACCCAGAATCACAGAAGGGGAGTAGATGTAATCTTATAGGTCAATGACTGCAGACAAAGGGGTCTGTTAGGAGTGAGAACCCCCCCCAGGACACACGACACCAAAAGTCAGGCAATGGCCCCGTATTCCAAGGGGGAAAGAACTGCTCGCCCCGATTTTATCAGAGCGATCAGTTGAAAGCGCTGAACACACGTATCGGGGGCGCAATGTCAGATGACAGCGCCTCAGGGCTCCCTGCACCAAAATAGTAGAGCCCAGAAAAACAAGTGCAACCAAGATGCTCCAGACAAGAACAGTATAGAATGCAGAAGAAGATAAAACGGAGGCTGAAGGTCTGTGCGGCAGGATCCCGGTGTCTTCACAGCTACGAGAAGAGGAAGATATAACAAAATCAAATCCCTAGTGTGTGTGTGTGTGTGTGTATATATATATTATACTCGCATGGTCTGTGCTAAATTACAAGGAAATAGGACAAGCAGGGAAAGCTGGAGTGAACATGCGTCCCCCTCATCATTTGTGGATAGATTGTATATTCCAGATTTAGACCCCGAGGGTGAAGTGTGTGAGGTTTATAATCAAATTGTAATTTCTTCATGTTAATCCCCCCCCTCGCATTGCTGGGGAACATGATCTACACTCAGTCTCCCCAACATAGAGCATCCGGCCCAGAAGGGCCCGGGGGCCCCAGGGGGGACCCCGGGAAGAAGGGCCCGAGCGACCCAAGGGCCCCAGGACCGGGCCCCAGAAGGGCCCCAGCGACCCGGGGGGGGGGGGGGGGGGCGCCCCGGGGGGGGGGCGCGAGGAGCGAAAAAGGGAGACCCGAGGGCCCCGGCACCCCAAGGGCCGAGGGCCAGAAGGGCCCGAGGGGACCGAGCGACCCAGAAGGGGCCCCCAGCGACCCCGAAGGGGAGGCCGAGCGCCCCCCAGAAGGGCCCGAGCGACCCAGAAGGGCCCGAGCGACGGCACCCAGAAGGGCCGAGGACCCCGAAGGGAAAAAGGGGACCCGAAGGCCCCGGCAAGAAGGGCCCGGAGGACCAGAAGGGCCCGAGGACCCGGGGCCCGAGCGACCCAAAAAAAGGGCCCCAGCGACCCAGAAGGGGCCCGAGCGACCCAGAAAGGGCCCCAGCGACCCCGGGGACCCGAAGGGACGAGCGACCCCGAAGGGCCCGAGCGCCCAGGAAGGGCCCGAGCGAAAGGGCCCCGCGACCCCAAGGGCCCAGCGACCCAAGGGGGCCCGAGGACCCAGAAGGGCCCGAGCGACCCGGGGCCCCGGCCCGGCACAGAAGGGCCCGAGCGACCCCCGGGCCCGAAGGGCCCCGGCACCGACGACGAAACCCGGGGACCCAGAAGGGGCCCCAGGACCCCGAAGGGCCCCCGCGCCGAAGGGCCCCCAGCGACCCGGACAAAGGGCCCCAGGCCCGGGACCCCGGCCCAGAAGGGGCCCCAGGCCCAGAAAGGGCCCGAGCGACCCCAGCGCCCAGAAGGGCCAGCCCCGAAGGGGCCCGAGCGGGCCCGAAGGGGCCCGAGCCCCACCCAGAAGGGCCCCGAGGCCGAAGGGCCCGGGGGGCCCGAAGGGCCCCGAGCGGCCAGAAGGGCCCGAGCGCCAGAAGGGCCCGAGCGGGACAAGGGGCCCAGCGGCACAGAAGGGCCCGAGCGGCCAGAAGGGCCCGGCGACCGAGCGGCCCCGAAAGGGGCCCCCGCGGCCCAAAGGGGGCCCCAGGAGGGGCGGCCCCGAAGGGCCCAGGGAAAGGGCCCCAGGGCGGGGACCGAGCGACCCGAAGGGCCCCAGCGACCGAGCGGGCCCGAAGGGCCCAGCGAACCCCAGCGGCCCAAAGGGGGGCCCCAGCGACCCAGGGCCCCGAAGGGCCCGAGCGACCACCCCCCGAAGGGGCCCCAGCGACCCCGGGGCCCGAGCGACCGAAGGCCCGAGCGACCCAGAAGGGCCCGACGACCCAAGAAAGGGCCCGAGCGACCCGAAAAAGGGGCCCGAGGGGCCCAAGGGCCGAGCGACCCGAAGGGCCCGAGCGACCCCGGCACGGGCCCGAGGCCCAGAAGGGCCCCGGAGGCCCCGGGAAAAAAGGGCCCGAGGACCAGAAGGGCCCGAGCGACCCAGAAGGGCCCGAGCGACCCAGAAGGGCCCGAGCGACCCAGAAGGGCCCGAGCGACCGAGCGAGCCAGAAGGGCCCGAGCGACCCGAAGGGGCCCCAAAGGGCCCGGCACAGAAGGGCCCCAGCGACCCAGAAGGGCCCAAACGACCGAGTGACCCCCGGGAAAAAGGGCTCGAGCGGCCCAGAAGGGGCCCGAGGGGAGCGACCCCGGCCCAGAAGGGCCGAAGGAGCGAGCCCCGGCCCAGAGGGCCCGGCGAGGGCCCCGGCCAGAAGGGGCCCCCAGCGAGCGAGCCCCGGCCCAGAAGGGCCCGACGGGGCGACCCCCCCGAAGGGGGAGCGAGCCCCACCCCCCCAGAAGGGGGGGCGAGCGACCCCGGCACAGAAGGGCCCGAGTGACCCCGGCACAGAAAAGGGCCCAGGACCCCGGAAAGGGCCCGAGCGACCCGGGGGCCAACCCAAAGGGCCCCAGCACCCAAACCCGGCACCCCGAAGGGCCCAGCCCCAAAGGGGCCCCGGGGACCCGGCCAGAGGCCCGAGCGACCCAGAAGGGCCCGAGCGACCCCGGCACAGAAGGCCCGAGGACCCCAAAGGGGGCCCCAAAGGGCCCCGGCCCAGAAGGGGCCCAAACGACCCGGAAGGGGCCCCGGCACCCCGAAGGGCCCGAGCGGCCCAGAAGGGCCCGAGCGACCCAGAAGGGACCGAGCGAGCCCCGGCCCAGAAGGGCCCGAGTCGCTCGTCGCTCGGGCCCTTCTGGGGCCGGCCGCTCTGCGCTCGGGCCCTTCTGGGCCGGGCCCCCTCTGTTCGCTCGGGCCCTTCTGGGCCGGGGCCGCTCTGTCGCTCGGGCCCTTCTGGGCCCGGGGCCGCTCTGGTCGCTGGGGCCCTTCTGGGCCGGGCCGCTCTGTCGCTCGGGGGCCCCTTTTGGGCCGGGCCGCTCGGTCGCTCGGGCCCTTCTGGGCCGCTCGGGCCCTTCTGGGCCGCTCGGTCGCTCGGGCCCTTCTGGGCGGGGGCTCGGTCGCTCGGGCCCTTCTGGGCCGGGGCTCGCTCGCTCGGGCCCTTCTGGGCCGGGGCCGCTCTGTCGCTCGGGCCCCTCTGGGCGGGGCCGCTCTGTCGCTCGGGGCCCCTCTGGGCCGGGGCCGCTCTGTCGCTCGGGCCCTCTGGGCCGGGGCCGCTCTGTCGCTCGGGGCCCTCTGGGCGGGCCGCTCTGTCGCTCGGGCCCTTCTGGGCCGGGGCCGCTCTGTCGCTCGGGCCCTTCTGGGCCGGGGCCGCTCTGTCGCTCGGGCCCTTCTAAGCCGGGGCCGCTCTGTCGCTCGGGCCCTTCTGGGCCGGGGCCGCTCTGTCGCTCGGGCCCTTCTGGGCCGGTGCCGCTCTGTCGCTCGGGCCCTTCTGGGCCGGGGCCGCTCTATCGCTCGGGCCCTTCTGGGCCGGGGCCGCTCTGTCGCTCCGGCCCCTCTGGGCCGGGGGCCGCTCTGTCGCTCGGGCCCTCTGGGCCGGGCCGCTCTGTCGCTCGGGCCCCTCTGGGCCGGGGCCGCTCTGTCGCTCTGGGCCCTCTGGGCCGGGGCCGCTCTGTCGCTCGGGCCCCTTCTGGGCCGGGGCCGCTCTGTCGCTCGGGCCCCTCTGGGCCGGGGGCCGCTCTGTCGCTCGGGCCCCTCTGGGCCGGGGCCGCTCTGTCGCTCGGGCCCTCTGGGCCGGGGCCGCTCTGTCGCTCGGGCCCTCTGGGCCGGGCCGCTCTGTCGCTCGGGCCCCTCTGGGCCGGGGCCGCTCTGTCGCTCGGGCCCCTCTGGGCCGGGGCCGCTCTGTCGCTCGGGCCCTCTGGGCCGGGGCCGCTCTGTCGCTCGGCCCTCTGGGCCGGGGCCCGCTCTGTCGCTCGGCCCCTCTGGGCCGCGGCCCGCTCTGTCGCTCGGCCCCTCTGGGCCGGAGCCGCTCTGTCGCTCGGGCCCGTCTGGGCCGGGGACGCTCTGTCGCTCGGGCCCTCTGGCCGGGGCCGCTCTGTCGCTCGGGCCCTCTGGGCCGGGGCCGCTCTGTCGCTCGGGCCCTCTGGGCCGGGGCCGCTCTGTCGCTCGGGCCCCTCTGGGCCGGGGCCGGCTCGTCGCTCGGGCCCCTCTGGGCCGGGGCCGCTCTGTCGCTCGGGCCCTCTGGGCCGGGGCCCGCTCTGTCGCTCGGGCCCTCTGGGCCGGGGCCCGCTCTGTCGCTCGGGCCCCTCTGGGCCGGGGCCGCTCTGTCGCTCGGGGCCCCTCTGGGCCGGGGCCCGCTCTGTCGCTCGGGCCCTCTGGGCCGGGGCCGCTCTGGTCGCTCGGGCCCCTCGGGCCGGGGCCGCTCTGTCGCTCGGCCCTCTGGGCCGGGGCCGCTCTGTCGCTCGGGCCCTCTGGGCCGGGGCCGCTCTGTCCGCTCGGGCCCCTCTGGGCCGGGGCCGCTCTGTCGCTCGGCCCCTCTGGGCCGGGGCCGCTCTGTCGCTCGGGCCCTTCTGGGCCGTGGTCGCTCGGTCAGAGCCGCTCTGTCGCTCGGGCCCTTCTGGGCCGGGGTCGCTCTGTCGCTCGGGCCCTTCTGGGTCGGAGTCGCTCTGTCGCTCGGGCCCTTCTGGGCCGTGGTCCGCTCGGTCAGAGCCGCTCTGGTCGCTCGTGGCCCTTCTGGGTCGGAGCGGCTCTGTCGCTCGGGCCCTTCTGGGACGGAGCCGCTCTGTCTCTTCGGCGCTTCTGGGACGGAGCCGCTCTGTCGCTCGGTCCCTTCTGGGTCTGAGCCGCTCTGTCGCTCGGGCCCTTCTGGGCCGTTGTCGCTCTGTCGCTCGGGCCCTTCTGGGCCGTGGTCGCTCGTTCAGAGCCGCTCTGTCGCTCGGGCCCTTCGTGCCGTGGCCGCTCTGTCGCTCGGGCCCTTCTGGGCCGGGGCGCTCTGTCGCTCGGCGGGCCCTTCTGGGTCGGGGCGCTCGTGGCCCTTCTGGGCCGTGGTCGCTCGGCTCAGAGGGGGCCCCTCTGTCGCTCGGGCCCTTCTGGGCCGGAGCCGCTCTGTCGCTCGGGCCCTTCGGGCCGTGGTCGCTCTGTCGCTCGGGCCCTTCTGGGTCGGAGTCCGCTCTGTTCGCTCGGGCCCTTCTGGGTCGGAGCCGCTCTGTCTCTGGGGCCCTTCTGGGCCGGCGCCGCTCTGTCGCTCGGGCCCTTCTGGGCCGGGGCCGCTCTGTCACTCCGGCCCTTCTGGGCCGGGGCCGCTCTGTCGCTCGGGCCTTCGGGGGCCGGGGCCGCTCTGTCGTCGGGCCCTTCTGGGCCGGGGCCGCTCTGTCGCTCGGCCCTTCTGGCCGGGCCGCTCTGTCGCTCGGGCCTTCTGGGCCGGGGCCGCTCTGGTCGCTCGGCCTTCTGGGCCGGGGCCCGCTCGGGCCCTTCTGGCCGGAGCCGCTCGGGCCTTCTGGGCCGGAGCCGCTCTGCCCGCTCGGGCCCTTTGGGCCGTGGTCGCTCTGTCCTTAGGCCTTCGGGGCCCGGGTGGCCGCTCTGTCACTTAGGCCCTTCTGGGCCGGAGCCGCTCTGTCGCTCGGTCCCTTCTGGGTCGCTCGGGCCCTTCTGGGTCGCTCGGTCGCTCGGGCCCTTCTGGGTCGCTCGGGCCCTTCTGTGCCGGGTCGCTCGGTCGCTCGGGCCCTTCTGGGCCGCTCGGGCCCTTCTGGGCCGGAGCCGCTCTGTCGCTCGGGCCCTTCTGGGCCGGAGCCGCTCTGTCGCTCGGCCCCTTCTGGGTCTCTCGGTCCCTTCTGTGCCTGGGTCGCTTGGGCCCTTCTGGGTCGCTCGGGCCCTTCTGGGTCGCTCGGGCCCTTCTGGGCCGGAGCCGCTCTGTCGCTCGGCCCTTCTGGGCCGGAGCCGGCTCTGTCGCTCGGGCCCTCCTGGGCCGGCGGCGCTGTGTCGCTCGGGCCCTTCTGGGCCGGAGCCGCTCTGTCGCTCGGGCCCTTCTGGGCCGGGGCCGCTCTGTCGCTCGGGCCCTTGGGCCGGGGCCGCTCGGTCGCTCGGGCCCTTCTGGGCCGCTCGGGCCCTTCTGGGCCGGAGCCGCTCGGGCCCTTTGGGGCCCGGACCGCTCTGTCGCTGGGCCCTTCTGGGCCGTGGGTCCTCTGTCACTTGGGCCCCTTCTGGGCGGGGCCCGCTCTGTCACTTAGGCCCTTCGGGGCCCGGGGGCCGCTCTGTCGTTTCGGGCCTTCCTGGGTCGCTCGGGCCCTTCTGGGCCGGGGCCGCTCTGTCGCTCGGGCCCTTCTGGGTCGCTCGGGCCCTTCTGGGCCGGAGCCTCTCTGTCGCTCGGGCCCTGCTGGGTCGCTCGGGCCCTTCTGGGCCGGAGCCGCTCTGTCGCTCGGGCCCTTCTGGGCCGGAGCCGCTCTGTCGCTCGGGCCCTTCTGGGTCGCTCGGGCCCTTCTGGGCCGTGGTCGCTCTGTCGCTCGGGCCCTTCTGGGCCGGGGCCGCTCTGTCGCTCGGGCCCTTCTGTGCCGGGGCCGCTCTGTCGCTCGGGCCCTTCTGTGCCGGGGCCGCTCTGTCGCTCGGGCCCTTCTGGGCCGGGGCCGCTCTGTGTAGAGTGTAGATCATGTTCCCCTGAGCAGACGAGGAGGTGATCCTGACTGTAGAGCACGCGGGTGTCCAACACAAGGCGGAGCCGCGCAGAGTCGGTCGGCAGCTGCTAGTACAGGCAGGAGGCAGGATCGTTTCCCTCCTACCTTCTCCCTTTGTATGTACAACGCTCTGTGAGAGCGCCGCTTTACTCACGCCCCCTGTGACGCTGGGTTTCCTCGGTCGGCAGCCTCTGTCACCGAGGAGATCCCTGGGAGCTGCGTGACGTCACACCGCTTACACCGTGCACAGCTCCCGGGCCGCGCTGCACGGACAGGAGGTAAGTAACTTTTTTTTGTTTTATAATCATTAGGGGGGGGCTATGGGGCCATCGCCCTGACCGCTGGGGGGGGGGGGGGGGACTAGGGGGCCATCGCCCCCGGGCCGCTGGGGGGGGGGGGGGACTATGGGGCCATCGCCCTGACCGCCCGGGGGGGGGGGGGGAGACGACTATGGGGCCATCGCCCTGACCTCTGGGGGGGGGGGACGGGTACGACTCTGGGGCCATCGCCCAGACCGCTGGGGGCGGCAGACGACGACTATGGGGCCATCGCCCTGACCGCTGGGGGGGGGGGGGGGGGACTATGGGGCCATCGCCTGACCGCTGGGGCGGGGGGGGGGGGGGGACGACGATATGGGGCCATCGCCCTGACCATGGGGGGGGGGGGGACGACGACTATGGGGCCATCGCCCTGAACCGCTGGGGGGGGGGGGGACGACTATGGGGCCATCGCCCTGACCGCTGGGGGGACGCGACTATGGGGCCATCGCCCTGACCGCTGGGGGGGGACGCGACTATGGGGCCATCGCCCTGACCGCTGGGGGGGGACGACGACTATGGGGCCATGCCCCGACCGCTGGGGGGGGGGGACGACGACTATGGGGCCATCGCCCTGACCGCTGGGGGGGGGGGGGGGGGGACGACTATGGGGCCATCGCCCTGACCGCTGGGGGGGGGGGGGGGGGGGGACGAAATATGGGGCCATCGCCCTGACCGCTGGGGGGGGGGGGGGGGGGGACGACTATGGGGCCATCACGCGGACCACTGGGGGGGGGGGGGGGACGACGACTATGGGGCCATCGCCCTGACCGCTGGGGGGGGGGGGGGGGGGGGGGACGACTATGGGGCCATCGCCCTGACCTGCTGGGGGGGGGGGGGGGGACGACTATGGGCCTCGCCCTGACCGGGGGGGGGGGGGGGGGACGACTATGGGGCCCCTCGCCCTGACCGCTGGGGGGGGGGGGGGGGGGGGACGACTATGGGGCCATCACCCTGACCACTGGGGGGGGGGGGGGGACGACGACGACTATGGGGCCAACACCCTGACCACTGGGGGGGGGGGACGACGACGACTATGGGCCATCGCCTGACCGCTGGGGGGGGGCGGGGGGACGGACTATGGGGCCATCGCCCTGACCGCTGGGGGGAAAGACGACTATGGGGCCATCGCCCTGACCGCTGGGGGCGACGACAGGGGGCCATCGCCCGACCGCTGGGGGGGACGACACTATGGGGCCATCGCCCTGACCCCCTGGGGGGGGGGGGGGGACTATGGGGCCATCACCCTGACCGCTGGGGGGGGGGGGGCATGGGGGCCCTCCCCTGACCGCTTGGGGGGGGGCGGGACTATGGGCCATTCTACCTGGCTACTGGGAACTGGGAGGGGGCTATGGGCCATTCTACCTGGCTACTGGGGGGCTAGATGGGGCATCTACCTGGCTACAAGACCATCTACCTGGCTACTGGGGGGCTATGTGGGGCATCTACATGGCTATATGGGGCATCTACCAGGCTACAGGGGGGGTACATGTGGCATCTACCAGGCTACAGAGGACTATGTGGGGCATCTACCAGGCTACAGAGGACTATGTGGGGCATCTACCAGGCTACAGGGGGACTATGTGGGGCATCTACCAGGCTACAGGGGGACTATGTGGGGCATCTACCAGGCTACAGGGGGACTATGTGGGGCATGTACCTGGCTACAGGGGGACTATGTGGGGCATATTACCTGGCTGCAGGAGGCAACTACCTGGCTACAGGGGGCAAAAATACCTATCTTCCTACATGGGCAGATATAACTGTCATCTACAGTGGGGCTTTATACCCAAATTATCTACCTACAAAGGGTCATATGTACCTATCTACCTATGGGGGGGCAATATATTCTTCCTGGTGGCTCTCAAAGGGCTAATAATAATAGCAATACTGTACAAATGTAACAGTTAGGCCCCGTTCACACGGCTTATTGCCGACGGATTTGTGCGCCGTATTGAGCGCACAAATCCGCCGTGAATAAGGGGGCGGGGGGGGGCCGGGCGGGCGGGGCGCCGCTCCCGGCCCCACAGAAAATGCTTTTTACGGGCATCCGCGCCGTAAATAATGTGCATGTCATTTTTCCCCCCCCGGGGCGGTTTCGCCGGCGGGGGGGAGCGGGGGGGAATCCACTGTTTCAATGAGGCGGGGATTACCGAATGCTCCGACGGTTTGGGCCCCGTATTAAAGGGCAAACCGGGCGGAATCGGCCCAATCCGTCGGCAAATAACCCGTGTGAAGGGGGCCTTAGGGTTGATTCCATTTACACAGTTCTAAATTATGTCGGGCCCTTTAAGGCCCCCTTTTTAACTACGGCGTGGGTGATGTGGCCCCGGTGAAAAGAGTTTGAACCCCCGCTGTAGAGAAAATTCATGGGTTTTTTTAAACCTCACACTTCCCCCCGGGGCTAAACTGGAATTACCCTCTTCCACAAATGATGAGGGGGGGCCATGTTTCCCCCAGCTTTTTCCCCCCTTTTTCCTTTTATTTTCCTCAATTTACCAGACAGTGCGATGAAGGGGGTGTGTGTATGTATTGTATATGTATATATGTTATTAATTTATAATATATTATTTTTATATATATATTATAATATATAAAAAAAAATTTTTAAAAACACACACACTAGAGATTGGGCAGAATGTATGGGGGGAGGGTTTTGGAGCCTTTAGGTCAGGTTAGTAATGTAACTGCATTGTGGGCAATGGGCGGCAGGCAGGGTTGGGAGAGGGAAGGTGGGGAGAGGGCGGGAGAGTTAAAAATGGTGCTGCTGGGAGGCCTCAGGGAAGGTGTTGCAGTATTTCCCGGCGGAGATGACGAGGGCAGGGACCACATTTTTGTAGATCAGGTTGAGGACTGAGGGATTTGGGGTTATCTTCCAGGGAGACGGGGGGCAGAGGTGAGGGCTTGGATGTGCGGTTGCAGGGGGGTGAGGCTTTGGTTGGGTTGCAGGGGAGGGGAGGGGTTGGATGTGGGGTTTGCAGGGAGGGGAGGTGAGGGTTTTGGGGTGGGTTTGCGGGAGGGGGGGTGAGGGTTGGGGGTGGGGTTTGGGGGGGGGGGGAGGTGAGGGTTGATGGGGGTTTGAGGGGGGGGGTAGGGGTTTGGGGCGGT
>JAODAL010086196.1:0-10332 GCA_025379985.1 Phyllomedusa bahiana
GCCTATCCTATTGTCTATTACACGTATGTTAGGCCCCATTCACATGGAATTACAGCCGTTATTAGTGGAATCCATTGGGATACTGTAAAAATGAATCCTGATGGATACTGTGGCGGGGCCTTGGATTTCAATAGGGCAAACATATTCCTAATTGGACTACTATGCCCTATTTTGCAAACATATACAATTTCTGCATCAGTGTGGTCTACTGGCCTTTTGTTTCTGATGCACAAACCATATTCAGATTACGATTGCCCTATAGAAGTCTATAGCCCTGCCATGGTGGCCCCAAGAATCAACTCCATTGAGTTAATCTGAGAATTATCTCCACTGGTGGACCCCAAGAATCATCTCCGTTCGTGGGCCCCAAGAATCAACTCCACTGGTGGCACCAAGAATCACCTCTACTGGTGGCACCAAGAATCAACTCCACTGGTGGCACCAAGAATCAACTCCACTGGTTGCACCAAGTATCAAATCCACAGGTGGCGCCAAGAATCAACTCCGCTGGTGGCGCCAAGAATCAACTCCACTGGTGGGACCCAAGAATCAACTTCACTGCTGGGCCTCAAGAATCATCTCCACTGCTGGACCCCAGGAATCAACTCTACTGCTGGACCCCAGGAATCATCTCCATTCATGGGCCCCAAGAATCAACTCTACTGGTGGCCCCAAGAATCAACTCAAATCAACTCCACTAGTGGGAACCAATAATCATCTCCAATGGTGCTTCCCAAGAATCATCTTCTTTGGTGGGACCCAAGAATCAACTCCACTGGTGGGCCCTGAGAATCAGTCCCAGGGGGGCCGATAGGGCTGTACTAGTGGTACTGCCAAACAGGACCCTAGTCGAACTGTGAACCAAGTGGCTCTGTTGATAGCGCGCCTCTGTGTTCCACAAGTTTGGTAAGAAGGACAGGCCTGAGGTCTGTTCTTTTTTATCAAATGCTAATAGAAAGTCAGGACTGACACCAACAGCCCCGACCATAACATAAATGAATTGGCAGCAAGTGGCACCGGTCCTGTTTGAGGGATGATCTGGCATCGCCTGCGGTGAAGGGAGGCAGGGGCCCATGAGGCCCATTTACAGGAAGGACCCCGGCTTGGCCTAGCAACAGGAAGGGCCCTGGCACGGTCAGTAAAAAGATCCCAGCGCCACCCAGTAATAGGAAGGGTCAAGCACTGTATCGTTAACAGGAAAGCCTGACCCATTTGTTGTACATGGCATGTAAAGGGTGTGTTTGTGTATGCAATGTATGTGCACGTACTGTGTGTAAGTATACAGTGTATGTATACAGTGTCTGTACATAATGTTTGTATGTCTGTATAGAGTATGTACATGTGTATATACATATTGTTTGTGTGTCTATATAGTACAGAATAAGTGCATAGTGTTTGTGTGTATATATAGTACAGAATGTGTGCATAGTGTTTGTGTATATATGTGTGCATATAGTGTGTCTATATAGTGTGTGCGTATACAGTGGGGTTGCTTTATATTTGTTTGTGTGTGGTGTGTTATAAAGTGCATGTGTGTATAGTTTGTGTGTCTGTTCTGGTGGCTGGCTGTTAGATGCTGGACAGTGGGCTAGAGCTGTACCTTCATGCGCTAGTATCTGGTTCAGGTGCAGGTGGGTGGCACATTGATGTCCCTGGAAGATAGATAGATAGAGAGATAGAGAGATAGATATTAGATAGATAGATAGATAGATAGATACGGGATAGATATATAGATATATGTGAGATAGATAGATATGAGATAGATAGAGAGATATGAGATAGATAGAGAGATAGATAGATAGATAGATATATAGAAATGAGATAGATAGATAAATAGATTAAATAAACAGATAAGCTATGAGATAAAATATAAATAGATAGATAATGAAGATAATATGTGATGGGGATAGATAATAGATAGAGAAATGGGATAGGATAGATAGGATAGATAATGGAAATAGATAATATTTTGGGAATAAGATAGATAGATAGATAGATAGATAGAAAATTGTGTTTTTCCACACGCCCCCTTGTGAAAAGGGTTGCAGCGTGGGTATGAAGAGTTCTTTAGGATTCTGAGGGAACTGGGGGGGGTTTGCAGTGAGTTGGGGCCCTTGTTAAATTTTCTCTTCACAGCCCACATCAAAGTTAACAGGTTTCCACTGTAGGGCAGTTTAACAGGCTTTATTCAAGTCCATTCTCCAAAACTGTAAACTTCATTAAACATCAATGATAACAGCAATGCAAATGGCTCCTGGCATTGACACAGTTTAACTGCTTACAGGGGGGTAATAAGCTCACAGATACCTGAGGGTTCACCAGTCATATCCTGTCACTCCTGAGCTGTGATTGCTGGCTATTCTCTTCACTGGTGTGCAATGGCTGGAGCATATACACAGGATTCTGTTTTTACTGTCTCTCCTTTTTTGTGTCCTTCACTCTGTCTCATAGGACCTAAACCCCCAGAACCACTCCTCCAACGTTTTCCACAACTTCTGCTCCTCCCCTTTTCTAGCACAAAACACTAGGTTTGACTGTTCTGTCCTCTGTGCTTTACAACCAACCATGCTGTGTGCGGGTATTTTTGGCGCCCTCTAGGGCCCAAGGATAAATAACTAATTTAAAATTAAAAAGAACAAAACAGAAAGCTTACCCCCGGGTCCATTCTCCCCCTCTGATTAATGCGTCCTCGACATTCACAATTTAAAACAATAGTTGATGACTTCCATAAAGAGTCACTAACTTCTAAGTTTAGTCGGGTAGGCATTTACCTTAAAAAGTTTTCTCTTAATGTTTGACCGGGTTCTTTCAACACTAAAAAAGTAACAGTATCTTACTTTTTCCCTTTTTTTCCCATTACTACAACTTAGTATATTTTTTAGGCCTGCCTCTATTTAAAAGAGGTGACAACCCAAATTTTGAAAACAAAAAAGGGAAACAATGTAAATTTTTAAACACCCTAAGCTATCTCTTACTATTGTTTACATTCTCCGAAAAAGAAGAAAAGAGAAAGAGCAAAAAACAAAAACAATTTCAAGTAATAAATTACATTTAAAATCTTCGCTGGAATATTTTTCCCCCACTTCAACAGCCAATTTCCTATGCTAACTATAAGAAATTCTTTTTATTTTTCAGCCATTGAACAAATCTTTTAAACCATTTTGTGGTCTTTCCAGAACTGGGGTAGGAAATACTTCCAGGCTGTTTTAAACCTGATCTCAGGAAATAATACCTGTGTTAACTAACATTCGGGAAAAAGGGGCACTCGTTTCTCCCAAAGTGTCATAAGCAGCACATGGTCTTTTCTTTCCTTGAGGAAACCTTTCTGCTTGAAAATTTTCTTTGATGTTTTCGTTCACAGATAACTCCTGTGGCAAAAATTTCTACAGCTTCAGGATTTAAACCACTTTTTCTACGGGGAAATACAAGAAATAAAAGGTGTGATCTTCCTCATCGAACTTTCCTTATCTTTTTCTACAAGAGCAATACTTTAGATTTTCGTTTTTGACGGTCTGTTGTTGTGTTGCTTCAGGAATTGATCTCTCTGGGGGTGGGGTGTCACAAGGTAGAAAACAGGTTCCGATCCAAAGTCTTGTCTTTTTACCTCCTTTTTTCTTTTTTTTTAAAACCGTAAACGAGCTGTCTTTACTTTTCCCTTGACTACACATAACTGTCCCCCCCTATGAACAATTTTTTCCGGTCCCCCTTTTTCTTGTAAGTTCTGAAAACAAAACGCTACCGATGAAAATTCTGCTTAATGACACTTCCTGTCAAAATTTCTTTACTTTTGCTCTGCCTTCAGTAACAACTTTTGAAAAAATTAATGCCTCCCCCATGCTTCTTTCCATGCACAACATATTCGGTAAGTCTTGTGGGTCTCTGACACTGGAGTATCGAAATAAATTAAAAGGGGAATCGGGAGATCTGCCGAAAACGAGAGGGGGACTAACCTGTGCAATCACTCTTTGTGCAGTTGGGGCGGACCAAATTTTTTGTTAAGGAGCATCCAACCCTTTTTCTCTTCAGATGTTAGAGCTTTAAGTAACGAAAAAAGAGTACGATTGGAAAAATGTTCCCCCTTCCCATTACCTTGTGGAGGTACGGTTTGTATGAATCTCTAAATTTCTGAAATATTTTCCCAACTTGGAAAAGAGTTGATTTTCAAACTCTCTTCCTTGGGTCAATGCAGCCTTGGAGGAAATCCAAACTTTAATCAAATCATTAAATATCTTTTCTGCCCCGTTTTTTTCCAGATTTTTTGGGTAGGGGCGTAGGCTAGGGCAAATCTGGTGAAATGGCCATAACCACTAAGATGATTCAATCCTCCTTTAAAATTTCCAAGGGTAAAACAAAGGGCACCAAATCTGAAGGGGTAGTTTTTGTAAATTACCCTTGGGCTCTGTCGGTTGTTGGGACTTGTCCTTTAAACAGCCCACTCTCTGGCACATAATGTTCAATATCTTTTGCAGTAAAGGCCAAAAAAAACGTTCAACGGGGAAAGGGTTTTTCCTGTTCTCATACCCTAATTCCTAACCTTTTGGGAAAAGTTCCCTTAACCCCCATCCATGGTAAACTTTTGGCAATACCAACTGCGGGTTTGGACCTCTTTTGGGGTAGAGTATCCCTTCGAAATGATTTTTAATTTAGGCCGTTCTCTCAAAAAGAGTCTTGTAGCTGGGACTCTTGCCCTCCCTTCTTACTAGGAGTCTACTTGGTTTGAGTACGGGGAGCACTCCCCCAATTTCTTTGTCTTCTTTCTGACTTCTGATAGCTTCCTTTTGGGTTTGACGGTTAAAAAAGGTATGAAGCTGTTCCACACCTTTGTTGTCTTTTTCCCTTTTATGGGGCCCCACATTGGTTGATTCTTCTCGCTGGACTTGTACTGCTTAAAACGGTACTCATCATAGCTTCCAAACTAACTTCTTCAGAGCACTGTTGAAATGAATTCTTCTGGCAAGGGAAATTTCTAGAAATACATCTGAAACAGCATTATTTTTCCCGGGGACATATTTGATGCGGAAAGAAAGTCTGCTATTCAGCCCACCCATCTCTGACCATTCTTTGAGTTTTGCAGTAGTGAGGACATGGGTTAGTGGGTTGTTTTCTGGTAAACCAAAAACTTTGGGCTGAAAATACAATAAATCCTGAATTTTCACAATACCCACTCAGGGCTAGGAACTCTAGTTTTCCAAATGCAGATGGTATTTCCTTCTCACTGCTGTCAAAGTTCTGGAACCAATTTAAATTTGATTTCAAGCTTGCCATCTTGACTTGTACAAACTCCCCCAAGCCCCAACTTGGATCATCAAAATGAAGTAAAAATGGAACATTGAAGCCCAGGTATCCCATACGGGTGGTTTGACTAGACAGTATAAAACTCTTCCACACTTCTTGGTGAGTCCATAATAGGTTGGGGGGCAAAGGAAGTTTTTTGCTTTGGGGTTTAGGTCTGCCCTTGTTCAACTTCTTTTCTTCTGGTGTCACTCACTTGAGGTTCCCGAAGAAGCATAAAAGGGGGAGCTGCAATCTTGGAGAAGTTTCGGATGAAATCGGTAATAGGATGGGAACCTAGGACCTTTCTCAATTCTCCCACAGTGGATGGGGTTTGTTCTTCAATCCATCACTGGGGAATTTCAGCGGGATCCATAGTATATCCATCTCCAGACACGATTTTTCCCGGAACCTGACTTTTTTCTTTTTAACAGTTTTACACTTTTTTTTTGGTGTCAGCTTGACCCCCCCGTTGCGGTATAGTGCAAGACATTTTTTCACATTCTCATGGTTCAGAAAATGTCTTACTGGTATCAGATTGTCATCTAGGTAGGGACAAATTCATCTCTCAGGCCCTCCATGCAGATCTCCTCTTCTCTAAATTCCGCAGGAGCAGAACTGAGTCCAAAGGGAAACGGACCCTCAACCCAAAACCCCCGGCTGAGAAAAACTTTAATGGCCGCTGGGTTTTTCTACAAACCTTTAAGGCCTTCCCCCCAACTGAGAAAAATGGGTACTTCCTGACAAACTGTCTAGCAGTCCTTTGGATCTTTGGTTTTGGGGTTGGGGGTCAGGACTGACCTCGGGTTTAGCTCTCTGTAACACGCAGAGCCCCAGTTCCCCATCCTTCTTTCGACACAGACAATTGGGGATGAAAAAATGACTTGGACTTCGAATCCAACCCCGTTGAGAGGTCTTGAAGGGGGATCTTTTAAAATTTTTTTATGGGAGTGGGTTTAGGGACGGACCGTACTCTTTTTTACTGGATAGTGCCTTTTAAAGGTTGATTTTCAGTTGGGAGTGATGGAAACAACCTACCAAACACCTTTAAAATGCATACCTCCCCTTACATTTGTCCACACTGTTGTTTTTCTTTTCACTCAGAAACTCAAGAACACTGGGGGGGTCCCACTGTTTTTCTGGGGGACATTCCCTCTCAGGGGCCAACTGTTAACACGGGGGTTTTGGGGTTGTGCTCACCCAGAAATCAACGGCCCAACATTGGGTGGGGACAAAGTTTTTAAAAACTTCAAGGGGTCCCAAACAATTTTAGGGTCCAACCTCACTTCAATTTTTTAGGATTAATAACAACACAGGCACTTTTGCAAACCCCCCTGTAAGGAAAGTCACCCCGTTTTTACCTGTAATGATGCCTTCGGAACTGTGTAGGATGTTGTGGCACAAAAAGCATTTCCCCTGTACGTCTTTCCCTGGCCAAACCCCCCACACCAACTTCACCCCCTAAGGGGGTGTTTGCTAATAGTCATGGGGGCCCGACCTACTTTGACTTCTCTGAAAAAACCCTTCAACCCGTTTTTTTTTCATTAAAATCCACAACTGTTTTGCTTCTTTGGATGTAGGGGAAAGGATTTGCAACAGAATCTACCAAAGGGGTAGAGAAACGTTCGTGGTCATTTCCCCATCACATGTAAACCCAGATTGGTTTTTCTGCCACCGATTGTCACTTGTGACAGGGAAAGGCACTAAAAAACTCAAAGGTGTTGGCTGTTCTTGGGAGTGGCGAAAAGTCACTTCAACCCCCGCCCCATAAAGGTATCTCTGCTGGTTCACCCCGTCGTCCACAAAATTTTCCCCGGCCTATCAGTTCTTCCACACCGGAGTTTGCATGAGTAGATAGTTCCCTTCTCCATCCTTTTTTAGAAACTGGCTTTGGGGGCCTGTATCCCACAGCTTAACAAGTATTCCATTTTTTACATTGGACAGGCACTTTTCACCAAAAGGCTTATGAGCTGTTCGGTTTTCACTGAATTTTCGGCTCTTTACATAAACATAGAGCTGCCCCACTGAATGCTTGTGACAGGGAAACTGTCCCCATTTAAACTGTTGGGGAAAGGCACACACCCGTGGGTAGTAATGGCCAGCTTTCTTCACCTGGTGAAATTTGGATTAGAGGTTTTTTGTTTGGGGACGCCTTTGTGTTGAGTTACGGCGCCCCCCTCCCCACAAACCCTTTTTTTTTACGCTTGAATCTTGCACTCTACACTCTTTTGCATAATGTCCCTCTGACCACTTTAAGCGTGACAACATAACTACTTTATTGGGGGTCTTGGCAGCCCACAGCAGGGTGTCTTTTATTTTTGGAAATTACCCCGTTTCTTCTGGTTTTGCTTGTCCCGTCTGTATAATCGTTCACCTGCAGTTCCACCCAAGTTCACCACTACTTTCCCCCATTTTGGGTCCCTGTTTTTTTCTTAAACGGGACCTTCTGGGGGATTTTAAGGTGGATGGGCAAGAGTTCTTGTTTCCCTGTTTTCCTTCTGGCTGCATGCCTGGTTCAACTTTTGGTTTGACTCTCTTCGCATCTTACCAGTGGAGCCTTTTTTACTTTTGTTCTCTCTCTAGCTCAAAACTACGCCTCATTCATCTTTTTCAATAAAAACCCCATCTGGGGGAAAAAGGGGCCTCAAGTACTGTTTTACTGGAACTTGATTTTCCACTAAGAACCCGGGCCCCATTTACCTCAGGGAAATTCTTTTGAACTAGCCCACATCAAAACCCCTCCCCAGCCTCTTTTTCTCTGGATGAAACAACAGTTTTTCTTTGAGTCAATGGCTCTGAACAAGAAGTCTTTAGGTACTCTTTGTGGCTTTAAGGGGTTTAACAGTTTTTTTGATACAAAAAACAGAGGTTTCTTTCTTCCTTGTAAATGCCCTTTTAATTTGTTCTTTTTCTGGAGCAAGGGAGGGTTGGTCTTATCTCTAACATATTCCTGAGATGCAAACCCCGGACTAATGGCTTTCACTACGCTCAAAATCTCTCCCCCTATACCCCTTGTGTATCACCATCCCATCCTGAAACAGTTAGTGAAGACAGTCCTCTTTTTGTTCTCGTTTTCCCAATTTTGGGCCCTTTATTTTGAATTCTTTGCGGGTGGTTATTTCTTGGGTGGGTTGATCTTTTTTATATCGGGGTTTTGAGCAGATTGGAACTTTATCAAATGACCCCCCCTTTTTTTTTAATGTCTTTGCAATCCTGCACTGTCTTTTGTAAAGCAATTAATTGGTCTTTTAGTCCTTCACGTGTCATTTTGGGGGAAAACAGTCACTTTTCTGTGCCCGAACTGTTTCTGGTTCCAGCCCGCAAACGTCAAAAACTGAGTTAGTCTCTGAAGAAAGGCCAACTAGCGTCCCGCTTCCTCACTACTTCCACTCTCCATAATCATTCAGGGGGGTCAATAGATGTCGGGGATTATGGCCAGCAAATGGTCCTCTGTATTCCATAAATCTTGTGACTGTTCCCAAATTTTGGCATAGGACAACTGCAGCAGAAAACCCAAGTTATTGATTTCCCCTCCCATCTTTGGGTGAATTTGTGTGGATTTTTCTTTTTGGCCCTGGCCCTTTAAGACTGAGTTTTAAATTGCGAGGGCACCGCTGCCTTGTGCGACAGTTATCTGTGCTGCGATATGACGGGCAATGTGGGCAGTAAGCTATCCCCCTAATCTTGGGTTCAGCCCCTTCAGGTAAAGTGCGCGGGGAAATGACTGCGGGGAAAACGCTGATGAACCTTTTCCCCTCCTGCTGAAATCTTCCCCCTCGCTCGGTCTGGCCCCCTGGAACTCCCTCTCAGTGCCTGGGGGCCCCACCTTCAGGTTTTTTTCCCCCCTGTTTTTACTTTTAATTCCACTCAAAATCCCCCTGTAGGGCCACGAAAAGTTATCCACCGCCACGGAAGGGTTTTTCAGCGTGGGTAGAAGATTCTTTGGATTCTGGGGAACTGGGGGGGGTTTGCAGTGATTGGGCCCTTGTTATTATTTTTCTTCACAGCACACATCAAGGTAACAGTTCCCCAAAGGGCTTTTTTGGGCTTTTATTTCAATCCATTCCAACAAATAACCTTTAGAAAAAATCAATGTAAACAAACAAATGGCTCCTGGCATTCACAAATTTAACTGTACAGGGGGGAAAAACTCACAGATACCTGAGGTTCACCAGTCATATCCTGTCACTCCTACGTGATTGCGGCTTTCTCTTTACTGGGGGCAATGCTGCAGCATACACACAGGGCTCTGTCTTTACTGTCTCTCCCTTCTTCTGTGTCCTTCACTTTCAAAGGACCTAAACAAACCCAGAATCCACTCCTCCAACAGTGTTCCACAACTTCTGTCTCCTCCCCTTTTTCTAGCATGCACAAAACTAGGTTTGACTGTTCTATTCCCCGGGCTTTTAAACCAACCATGCTGTGGCGGGACTTTTGGCGCCCTCTAATGGCCAAGGTAAGTAACTAATTTAAAAAATTAATAAAAACATGACAGTAAGCTAACCCGGTCACATATGGGATAGAAAAGGGTAGAAGAAAAGATAGAAAAAATTTGATGATATAGAAAATAAAAAATAGATAATAATAAAAATATTGGGGGAAGATAAACATAGTGTGTTGAGGTGTTGTGTTCACCTCTTCATGGTGTGAAGGGTTAATGTGACATGATAACAGCGCCTGTTCGGGCCCCCGGGGGGGGGGGGGGGGGGGGGCGGGGGAGATGGAATTGCCCTCAGTTTCATACAATATTCATCTGCGACACATTAATTTGGAGAGAAATTCAGTTTCCTTTTGTTTTCCGCACTCTTGGCTAAAAAAGCGGGGGGAGGATGAATTGTCAGCCAAGGACAGGCGCAGGCGGGGCGGACGCGGAATCGGGTTTGAAACCCCCCCCCTTGTGCACACTTTATTTACCGAGGGCCTGAAAAGCGTGGGCTCCTTTGCCTGTGACTGGCCCCCTCCATGATCACCAGGGCCGGGTGTATAATCCCTCAGGTCAAATTTGCTGCAGATAATTTCCACTGAGAGCAATCTACATGCGATCCCCCCCAAACCCCCCCT
>JAODAL010086197.1:0-10331 GCA_025379985.1 Phyllomedusa bahiana
CCTTTTATAGTAATGTCCAGTTCACAAAATGGGTTCAAAAAAACTCCTTTTTTCAGTCACTTTTTTAATCTGTGGGGTCAGACAAGGTTAAGGGTCATGTTGCGTTTCCAGGACAGGGATAGTCAATGTCCAGTTCCCAAGTAAAATTATTTTTCAAATAATATTTGCCTTTTTGGCACTTTTTAATTTGTGGGTCATGCAGGTTTAAGGGTCATGCTGTGGAAACAAGACAGGGATAGGGAATAGTCTGTGACTTTTTTTCTGTGACTTTTGTTCCCTTTAATTGTGTTGCCTAAGATGTAGCACGTATCCAGTTTACTGTTGTGGATGTTAATTCCAGCTTCTCCAGCCCTGTTTGGGTGTAAGAATGAAGGTGTTGTTCCTCTCCCATAGACTTTAATGGTCATCGGCGATAATCTGTTATCGACTATCGGAAATCGTCATGATAATTGCCGATATCGACTATCGAATCGATAACGATAGTTGACACAATCGCTCATCACTAATAAGGAGAGCACATAGATGTTTAGTGTTGAGCAGTTGTAGGTCCTCCTGGCCCATCTGTGAAGGGTCATTGTTGCCCTCTGCATATTATCCCCTGAGGAACCCACTTTTTGTGTTTATCTAGTGGGGGAAACGTGTCGGGATATATTGAGATTTTTTTATTGCCATTTATGCAATTTAGTGTCTGCACAGTAGCACTTATGCTTGTTTCCGGTGATGTAATTTTTGAAAATAGAGATAAAGGGACAAACTAGGGCACACTAGGGTAAGTACTTTTATGCAGGGTCGTCCTTTTGAGGGCGATTACTCCACCTTACTAGGAAGAGAGTAGGCTTATACAGGGGCAGTATTTGTGCCAAACACTCTTCTTTCTAAAGTGGGTGACCCTTATGATCAGCGTTGCATCTCCATACCTTTGGAACAATAATTCCCTCTGTATAATCTGTGTGACCCGTATGATCAGCATTGTATCCCGATATCTTTGGTACAAGGACTTTCTCTGCATAACCATAAGTAGCATTTTATGCATTATTTAGTAGCAAAGTGTCAGTACAGTATCAACCGGGATTGAACTGGGCATATATATTTTGTTTTGATTAGGTATATGTATCATGTTTTAATGTATATCAGTAAAAGTTATATTTTAAACCATTGATTTTTCTGTGATTAAAGTTTTTGTTTAACAGTGGTACAGTATAGATTAGTCAGTCAGTCCAGGCCCTGATGGCATACACACAAGAGTTCTTAAAGAGCTCAGCTCGGTTGTCGATTTGCCTCTGTATATGATATTTAGAGATTCTCTTGTGTCTGGTACAGTGCCAGGAGACTGGTGCAAGGCAAATGCACCAATCTTCAAAAAAGGCTCCAAGTCTTGCCCAGGTAATTATAGACCAGTAAGTTTAACATCTGTTGTGGGAAAAAATGTTTGAGGGGCTCATAAGGTACTATATACAGAAATATGTGGACGAATAAAATATTATAAGTGATTACCAGCATGGTTTTACTAAGGGCAGAAGTTGTCAGACCAACCTGATATGTTTTTATGAATAGCGGGGTGGCTGTGGATATTGTGTTTTTAGACTTTTCAAAGGCATTTGACACTGTCCTTCATAAGCGTTTGTTGGGTAAATTAGAATCTATTGGGTTAGAAACTGGCTATCGGATCGTACTCAAAGAGTGGTGGTAAATGACTCCTAATCTGAGTGGTCCCCGGTTATGATTGGTGTGCCCCAGGGCTCAGCATTGAGTCGTCTTTATTTATGATTTATAATAAATAGTGGGGGTTTCAATAGCACATTTCTTTTTGCAAACAACACCAAAGTGGTGTGCCCCAGGCCTCAGTATTGGGTTGTATAGGGTAGTGCAATCAATGGAAGATTCTCATAAGTTTCAAGCAAACCTGGACACACAGTGTTTAGGAATCCACTTGGCAAATGAAGTTCAATGTGGATAAATGTAAGGTTCTGCATCCGGGTAAGAATAATCTGCAGGCATCATATGTCCTAGGGGGGAGAAAAACTTGGAGAATCGCTTGTTGAGAAAGATCTGCGCGTTCTTGTAGATCATTGACACTGCATGCTGTTCTGTAGTCTATCAGCTGCCTCTAAAGCAAGCAAGATATTGGCGTGTATTAAAAGAGGCATGGACTCACGGGACAAGGATGTAATTCTACTGCTATATAAAGCATTGGTGCAACCTCATTTAGGATGCTGTTCTGTTCTGGGCTCCAGTTTATAGAGAAGATGTAATGGAGCTAGAGAGAGTGCAAAGACGAGCAACCAAACTTATAAGTGGAATAGAGCATCTTAGTTATGAGGAGAGGTTAGTAGAATTGAACTTATTTAGTCTTGAGAAAAAGACGGCTTTGGGGGGGGACATGATAATTTATATATTAATTTATATTAATATATAAATGGTCCCTACAAAAAGTATGGGGAAAAACTTTTTCATGTAAAGCCCCCTCAAAAGACAAAGGGACATTCCCTTTGCTTAGAGAAAAAAGGATTCAGTCTCCTGAGGAGAAAAGCATTCTTCACTGTAAGAACTGTAAATCTGTGGAATAGCCTGCCTGAGGTCACAGCAGGAACAGTTGGGAGTTTCAAGAAAAGCTTCGGTTACTACCTGAAACTAAAGAATACTAAAGCGTTCGTAGCTATGTAAAATTCTGGATCCTGGCTGGTGGCGGTCTCCCCTGGAGAAGATTGGTTCTTGCCTTGTTGGATTTGGGGCATTTACCAGTGGGGAGGATGGGCTTAAAATCCTTGTCTCCCTCCCTTCACCCACATTTTACCCACCCTTGATTGAACTTGATGGACACGTGTCTTTTTTCAACCGTACTAACTATGTAGCTATGTAATACTGCCAGACCATGACAAAACGCGACCAACACATGGCATACACAGACTCTGCAGACGTATAAATTACCACCATACAATGACCAGATAGTGGTAGATACTAGTTGTACATAGGTGCTTTGCAGACATAAAAGTGATTACACTGCAGTTACTTTTAGCAACTTATAGGTGATGTATTTTCTGATCAAAGTCATTCATTTTTCTTATTCTTCTCCATTCGGCCCAGACCGCCATGATGACTTCTCCCAGCCACGACGTCTCTGCAGAATTTACCACACAAACATTTTAGAATCCTCACTTTTCCAGCACCTACAACTTTTAGAGACTGCAAGGAGGAACACATCAGGCCACGCCGCTAACCTTGTCCAAACACATGACATCACACCTCTAACCACACCCACACACATACATCCCAAATTTTTTTAGACAGCCAAAGGGGGACACTTATGTTTTAAAGGGGTTTTATCGTTAAAAAGATCATGTCTCAGATTATGGGGACAGTAAAAATAAGCACTTTGAAATTTGGGTTGCATTAACCTCTGTCACTTGGTTTAGCAATATGACTTTCTTTTAAAAAACGTCTTTTAATTCTGCGTTGCTGGCCAGAACGCCCCCTGATCGATTCTCACACCCTAGACACGCCCCATGCACTGTGATTGGCTGGCTGAGATTTCATTCAGCCTGTTGGGTTTACGCCCCTAGACAGGAAACGCCCCGGCCACGCCCCCTGCGCTGTGATTGGCTGCTTACACACTCTGTGTTTACGCCCCCTCTGAGCTGTTAAAATCGATAGTGAAACCAAAGTCTGCTGGCTCTATGTACATCTCCCAGCTTTAGGGTCAATGTTCTGGGCAATTACTGGCTGTTTAAGTGGCTTTTGCCAAGAGGTTGATTCACCTCCTCACAGGTCCAGTCCTTAAGCTGCTACTTGGAAAAGAAGGCGTTTTGTTCCTCAGATCGAATGCAAGCCCCGCCTCCTTATGACGTCATCCTCTGTAGTGTATAACATAAGGATTCAACACTGTATCTGTATAAGCTGCTTGTATAGACCAGTGCTTACCTGATCAGTTCTGCATGACAGAGGTTGGGAGTTCAAGCCCCATCAGTAGTTTTTTTTTTTTAATTAAAATTTTTACACATATTTAAATATATGAAAATATATGTGTAGACATCTATAATTTTATTCATATACACACACAAAGCTCCCCTACATAGTGTCCCATCCTTGCAGTCACACCAAGCACTTCCAACATACGTGATACAATGCATATATTCTGGGGGATGAGAAATGATATAGGGGAGCCCTGTATGTGTATATATATCATTATAGATATCATTATAGAGATTAACATATATATTTTAGGTCTCTCTACATATGTGTAGAATTTAGGGGGGGAAAAAAATATACCCTGTGAGGGACTAGAACTCCAAACCCCTTCGTTGTAAAAACAATAAATCTATCACTGCTTTACCGCTGCACCACCAGCCCAAGTCAGTAACAAGCTGAGCAGGGCCTTCTCTGAAAGCTGATTTGCTTCTCCCCCCATCATTTTCACTCACATGTCACTGACAGGAAGCAGAGATCTTAACAGCTGCTGGCTTTCAGTTGTGTGTAAACTAAGACATATGACAGGTGCTTGCTGGAGTTTGGAGCCTCAAGGCTGCAGACATAAGCAGGCAGGAGGCTACAGAGCGGTTATATCCAGACAACCTTCTGCATCCCCTGCTTTAAACAAAATGATGATGTCACAGTTCTTCAGTGAGGGGAGACACGCCTCCTGGGAGGAGAAACCCGCCTGCTGAAAGGAGAGACACGCCCCTGTATTTCAAACTCAATCTGAGAAAATTAGCTGAACAGCACGAGCAGCTCAAACGATAACACCCCTTTAATGTATGAAAGATCTATTTTTTTGAATGCATAACTATAAGCTTTAATAAGTTTTTATTAAAATATCATAAAAGTCATTGGAATATAGACATATAAAGGATAGAAATGCATCCAGAGGCCTGTAGAAGCTCTCTCTGATCCCGGTCTTCCCACACAGGCGGTGTGACGTTATCATGCTGCGCAGAAGACGTGATGACAACTTGCAGCTCACCAGGGTACTCCGTGGAGCAGGGAGCTATCACTCTCTGCTCCACTGTAGTGTTCAAGTGTATGTGTGTCCAGGGGACATTTAAACACTTGAAGAGATCAGCGGCGCTCCAAGCCACAGCATTGGCCCGGAACCCGGAGACCTGAGGTTCGAGACAGCAGCAGTTTTGTCTAGGGCTCCAACCCCAGATTAAACTGCCTTGCAGTTCACTGTAAGGGGGAACACACTATTTACTTGTTACACTGTAGTTGGGTGAGGAGGGCACATAGTTCTCCTGACACTTTGCAGATTTAACTCTTTGCTTTCCTATCAGGTTTGTCTTCTGCAGAACTTGCTGTCCAAACTTTTACATTCAAAGTAACTTCTGCAGGATGTATGGTTAACCTACCTATCCTACCTGTAAAGGCTAAATAAATTATAGAAGTTTTTGCAAAAAGCAAGCCTTTAAAGTATTGGAATAGTATAGATTGTGGCCTTAAAAAAACTTACACCACACAATCAACTACAAAGAAACCTAAGGGTATGTTCACACGGCATAGTGTGGCAAAGGGGGTAGAAGGGTGGCACCTGGCCGGCCCCAGTCACTTTCATTATCCACAGCGTTTAAGCGACTTGCCACTTCTCTCCACCGCCGTACAATACGAGCGCATTGTACGCCGGAGAGATGGATGTAATTCATAGCTCTCTAAGAGAGCTATGAATTACTGTAATTGCAGGGCGCATGTGGGTGTATTGAGGTGCAAATACATGCCGAAATGCACCCCGCAATTATGCCGTGTGAACATACCCTAAAACACCATGGTGTTATTATGTCTTATACCCAGTCTTCAGAAGGATTTTTTTTCCCAAGGTGAGGAGGGTAGAGATCCTGATGGCTGCCCTTGTAGGGTGTATAGGTTTACAATATAAACCTTTACCCCCCTAACATCAACCAAAGCTTCTCTGCATGCCTCTGGGAAAGACTTTACTTCTCATTCGAATTGGCACCAAACATATAAAAAATAGAATGGACATGATCTTGGTGGACAAATGAGCTTTAAGAAAAGTGGTCAGATCATGCTACAATTATAGTGACTATCCATTCTGGTTGTGACAGGCCTTCTCACTTTACCTAGAGGAACAATGTGCGACTTTTATCTGATCCGAACCATCACAAAATAATACATGATTATGAATACTTCTCACTGAACCAACACTCCCCAACAACCCATGTGTGCTTTGGAATACTTACAACTCCTGTATATATAATACAAATGTCATCTAGACTTAAAAACAATGTATGGGATGGGATGATTTGGTAACCAAACTATCAGGCTTAGAAGTAATTCCAAAAAAAAACCACCCTCCCCATCTAATCATTTAGACTTATATAGAGCCAGACTGGAGCTTACTGAGCATTTTACTTTGTAATAGCATACTACAACTCAATCAACAAACCATCTAGACTAATGGCTAAAAGAGTAGCTTCACTGAGAAATAAAATCCCTATCCCATACCTCCTCTCTAATGATAGGTCATATAAGATCACTAACCCTTAGTCTATAACAGATGAATTCAGCAGCTTCTAAACCAAATTGTATAGTTTGAAAGAGGATCCTTCAAACCCAGTCTCAGTCCCTGGGTTGCAAGTTACCATAATGCCTATTCCCAAACCTGGGAAATCAGCAGATAACCCCACCAACTTTCATCTTATCTCTCTATTAAATTCTGATACAATTTTTTTTGCTAAACAGATTGATCCTTTCTAGCTAACTCAAGGTCTGTAAGAATGGGATGTACAAATGTGTAACTCAGTGGTACAGATACAAATGGGTTAATCAGTTTAGAAGGCAGAAGGAGACAGGAAAGCTGGGCATGCAGCCAATCAGTGTGAGGTATAGGGTAGGGGCTGCAATGTTACACAGTTATAAGGGAAAACTTATGTGTGAGACTTCTGTGTCTGATCACCTAACAAAACCACGTAGGTGATTCTGCCTTCCACACAGACCTGCTATACCACCCGGGGAGCGGACGGGTCTCCATAGTCTAGTGAGATGCCGATGGACTCCTAGTCTCAAAGGCCGAGTATGTAGGGTTCGCCAAAGGTCTTCAAGTTCCTAATAGCACAAGATGCCAAATCAATATTATTCATCATATAGAAACCCAAATAGTGCATTCTCTGCTCCTATCTTTAGATGTGAAGATAGGATAAATTGTGAATTCCCATTTAAAGCCCTGGAAAAATTTGGATTCTCAGGTCATATTCTTCAAGCCATTCAATTGTTGTATAGTTCCCCGACTGCCAGAGTCTTGGCCAGTGCCCTTCTATCTAAGCCATTCCAAATCACCTATTTAACTCATGTAACACACATATAATATACCCTGCTAGGTTGTCTACAGACTCTGCTTATTTTTTCCCCTGATCATAGAGCCCCTTGCTGAAGTGATACGATCCAGCCCTTTGTTTGAAGGTATCTTAGTGACTGGCACCCCCTATACTATCATGTTGTTTGCAGATCATGTTATATCTAGATCTACATCTATCTCTAAAGGTTTGTGAGGATTATAGTATACAATTTGTTGATGATCTATTCACTGGTGACACTATTTAATCTTTCCACCAAATTGGCACTGGCGAGCTCTTCCCAAAAGCCTTTATTAAATGCAAATTCCCAGAGAAGTGCAAAAAGGTGAATAAATTCTCACACACTGACATAGTCCCCAGTGAGATACATTACCCCTTCTATATCATATACTACTTCAGGATTAACTTAAATATAACCAAATAGTTTTAAAGTCCAACTCACAAAGTAAATTCAGAATTTCTATATTTAAAGGGGATTTCTCGCTACAAAGATCATATCTGTAATGATAGATACAGTAAAAATAAGCACTTTTGCAATTGGTTTGTATTACCTAACTCATTTGGTATAGCAGCTATTAGCTAATCTGTGTGTTCTACACCTAAAACTTAAGCCTGGGGGTCGGCTATGCCCCCTTTGATGTGATTGACTGCCTGATATTTAGTTCAACCCCCTTGATGGGGCACGCCCCCTGTTCCAGACATGCCCCCTGTACTGTGATTGGCTGTCCTGGGCTCTCTGTGCTTACTCCACCTGTGAGCTGTGTGAAACTGTATACTACTGCTGACATCCCGCAGCATCGGCCCCGCCCGGAGAACACTTAGTTATCGCGATGTAGCTATTGCAATAACTAACAGAAGGAGTGTGCAGCTGCTCTCCCCTAAAATACCTTCTGGGCTGTCTGTTATGTCACCATGCCTGGCCGTGTCCTGTGGGCATGGCCGGGCATGGTGACCGACAGTTGCCATAGAGACCAGTACACAGCAATAAGCTGTGTATTGATTTCTATTGAATGAGTGATCTGAAGATAACTAATTCAAATCCCCTATGGGGAAAAGTAAAAAAAAAAAAAAAAAAAAAAATCTGAAAAAGTTTTTAAAAAAGTGAAAAACCAGTAAAACACAAACACGAAAAATAAAATACAAACCATGTACACTGCCCTTTTCCCCCTTTACAAACGGCAATTGCCCCCAAAAAGATCAAAAATAAATAAAGTGCACATATGTGGTATCACCGCGTGCGTAATGACCTGCACTATAAATATGTCATGTAAATTAACCAGCACGCTAAACGCCGTAAAAAAATAAAGTAAAAAAAACAACACAGAATTGCAATTTTTGTTCATCCCGCAGCACATAAAATGGAATAAAAAGCAATCAAAAACTCATGTAAACGCCAAAGTTGTACCAATTAAAACGTTGGTTCATCCCACAACAAAAAAGGCCTTACACAGCCCGTATACGAAAAAATAAAGTTATGGCTACTAGGAGACAGCGATGCATAAACAATGTTTTACACAATAAAAAAAACTTTTTTTTTTTTTTTAAAGCGCTTCAACATACAAAAAACTATATAAATTCGGTATCACCGTAATCAAATCGACCCACAGAGTAAAAAAACATGTCTTGTGATCTGCACGGTGAGTGCTGTTAAAAATAAAAAACACTACTAGGATTGCAGTATTTTCTTCACCCTGCCTTCCAAAAAAATGGATTTAAAACCGTTCAAAAAGCCTCATCCCCCCAAAAAATGTCCAAAACCTCGCCTACATGTTTCACCACAAACGTGGCATCATCAGGAGCATGATGTATGTCTCTACCTTCAAATAGCCACTCATTTGGATATGTAAAGGTGTCCCTCCTCTTAAGGAGGATAGACCAGTTAGCAGTATAGCAGGAAAAAAAAATAATAGGATTATTTGTTGACAGTCTCAATCTACTAATACAGGGGTGTCAAACTGCCGCCCTCCAGCTGTTGGGAAACTACAACTCCCATCATGCCCACTGTTATAGATTATACAACGGCATGATGGGAGTTGTATTTACCCAACAGCTGGAGGGCCGCAGTTTGACACCCCTGCACTAATAGATGAGCTGAAAGAATATTCAAACCTGTTACAAGTAGGTATACTCAGGTGTGTTAGATCTTCACAAAGATAGATTATCTTCTTTAAGGAGCAATCATTACCATTCAGTCAACTGAGCAACTCTGTATTGTAGAATTATCTGTTAATCAGTCAGGCTCAGCCAATAAGAAAACCTAATAGGGATGCCAAAAATCTCTTGTCAAAAAGTCAACGATTCACAAATATGGTGCTGGCATCAGTCAAAAAATAATAAGAAAAAAATAATAGCGATACCAATGTCTCCTATGAAGGAGCCAGGGGTTTGTGCTCATCGGTAGTTTGTGACAACTGCATCATCATATTCCAGATATCGGCCTGAAACATATAATCGCTGATGTCCACTAAAAACAAGACACAGCAATTACACGATTAATGTGTGTATGTTCAAAACTTTGATATATTACTGTAAATCTCCTGCAGGTACCGATACACAATAGAAAGAAGGATGCTGCACCTACGTAATTTGATATATCTATTTTGTATCATTGCTGTTTATGAGAATATATCTTTATAGTGGATATAACAAGAAATCCCTTTTAAAAAATCCAGATATAGATGCCATATATATTTGGTTATACGCCTGTGACTGATCTGGCTTGGCAGGATCAAACTCCCAGGTAGTCTTTGGCATCTTGAACCCTCAGGTCGAAGAGGGCTTTTTGCGGTTTGCCAGTTAGAAAGGGGGCCAGAACATCCACCAAGGGGCGTAACTTTGGTTCAAAAAGTGGGGGGGACCAATTTTCCCTCTTATCCCCTATCTTCCTATCCCTCCCTCCCTCGCCTTCCCTTTCACTTCCCCTCCTCTCCCTGCAGTTAAGCGGTCCCCTCTAGCCCAGCTAGGAGGTCTGAGGGAGTGCTGTGAGCTCCCCCAGCAAGTCCTGGCGAAGTCCTTATGGCCAACACTTTGGGC
>JAODAL010086198.1:0-10330 GCA_025379985.1 Phyllomedusa bahiana
GAACTGGTGACAAAGAAAAGGGGTCAGTTTCAGGAGGAATGGCAGTGGAGTGGCTGAAGATAACAAGAGCCATTAGGTAAGGTGGGACCTTATAAATAAATGATTTGCCCCGAAGATGTGTCTACATTGGCATTGTTCTTTCATACAAAATAAGCCTTTGGGGTGTCCAGTTCTTTAAAAAAAAATTACTTAACCTTTTTAATGACCAAAAAGGCCCTTAATGCTACTTAACTTTTCCATTTGTAAAACCTGTCTGGTTTCTTTAATTTTATTTTTAGCTACATGACCCTTTTTTCATGTTGGGAAATTGTTATTTGTTGCTGTCATTTGAGGAAGCATTAAATATAAATAAAATAGGTTTGGGATGTTCACAGGGCTTATTTGGACGCTGTTTTCGAAGCATTTTTAAAAGGGTTTTTCCCGGGCTCCAAAACAGCATCAAAACCGCGACTAAAAACACCTTTTTTCAGAAAATTTTTGGGGACGAGGTTGGGGCGGGGTTTTGGATGGGGTTTTTCCCCCATACCCAAAAAAAAACGCCCCAAAAAAACACACCTAAAAACGTGCCTAAAACCCCATTTCCCAAATAACATGACCTTTTTTTCAGACTTCAAAAGACATTTTTAAAACCTCTTGTTGTGAACTACAACAATGTTTTACATAGGAATAAATTAAATTAACGGGGGGCGATTTTGGGGGGTTTTTGGATGCTGTTTTGGGTGAGGAAACGCTCCAAAACCATCCAAAAAACGCCCCAAAATAAGCCGGTGAACGTACCATTATTCAGCATTTTTTTTGATTTTTTTTTCATTTCATTCATTTTTTAATTAATTAAACCTTTTAAATAAATTTTTCAGGTTATTAGGTCTTGTGAATCCCTAATTATTTAGACTTTTTTTATGAAAGGGGCATAAAAAACTATTTTTTAAAAAAATATTGACTTGTTTTTTTTTATTTTTTGCAGACTTTATTTCTTCCCCTTTTTTTTATTATTACTTGCCATTAAGTAATTTTTTTGTTATTGCTTTTTTTTATAGTTATACTGTTTTAGCTTTGCTTGTTATGTAATACATTTTACTCTGTGTCACTATGACACAGACTGCTGTTTGGGCAGTATATATTGTGCCCTAATAATAGACCTCCCGAATAGGCAGCCCCAGGGTCCACTCTATACCCCGGGTTGACTGAAAGTTTTCCTACAGTTTACTAGAAAATCGGGCCCCAATGGGGGGGGAGTACTCTTTGATCATAGAATCAAAGGGTTACACAGACAGGATTGGGGGTTTTTCCTCCAATCCATGCTGTTGTCAAAGGCTTTTTTGGGGAATAGAGCTTTAACTATAGTTTCTTATGCTTTTTTTGCCCCAACACCACCTATAAACCCCCTACTAGAGCAAACAAAGACATTGCTGTTGCTGGGGTCCTCCCCACCTTGCTCAAAGACGGGGTAGTAGTTCAGGGGTTAATACAAATCTATAAAAATATTGTGAAGACCTTAGAAACAAATATATTTTTAAAATGTTCCTTACATTTTTCACATATTTACGGTGTAAAAAAAAACTATTTAGTAGTAAAAAAATAAAGAAAAAAAATCTTGCATTTCAAATACATTATCTAAAATGTTGCAAATTATCATGTTTTTTATTATCAGGTGAATTGCCGTTACTGTAATTTTTGCTACAATTTTTTGGTTTCCAAATTTCCAAATTAGAAGTATCATTGTCTTGTATTTATTCACTTACATCTGTGATGTGATTTTGGAATTTGTGTGTCAAAACATGAATTATATTCAGCTCCAAATAATACTAGTTTACTAATAAATGACTTATTTATTAAATAAACAAAGCTGGTCTAGTTTTGCGGCCCCAAATAGTACAAAAGGTGAGTGATAAGGTTATGCCTATCCTGGACTTTGCATCAGTTTGCAATCTCTTTTTGTTCCAATGTTGAAACTGAAAAATGTACTTCATGATTAAAAAATTAATCTTCTGCATAATAAATATTATGACATCCTTGAACATAATTTAGTGTTCCTGCATAGCCGAGCTGCATTCAAAATTTTCCTCGGGTTGTTATTGAAAACAGTCAATCAGCTTGTCGAAGGACACATTCTTAACCTGTTAATGATTGGCCCAAAAGCTTAAATGAGCGCTCTTTTTTTTCAGTTTTTGCCTCACTGTTTTCAGCAGTATAGCTTTTTTAAAATGAAAGTGTATAAGCCTTTTTTTAATACAGAAGTTGTTTTTTTTTTCGCTTAGTTTGGATAGATATAAACACTGGAAATTTTTATTATATTTTTGCCTCAAAATAACTTTTAAAAACCAATTTAACTGGTTAATTTCACATCAAATTTTTGGCATTTTGTATAAGCAATTTTTGCTGCATATTTGCATTGGTAAGCCCTTTTTCTCACAAAGCACTGCCTACCTTCCGATAAGCCTTCCCTGTGTTGAGGGGGTCAAAAAAAAAGTCTAAACCCCCATAATAAATGTTTTGCGTCATGTTTGCCAAAATGCATATTTTTTTGGCACTTTTCGGACACTCTTCGCACAATAAAAAGAAAATTAAACAAATGGGGGCTAGGTGCCCTAACAGTAGGGGTTACTGAACAAACAAAACTGCGACCATTCTAGGTCCACAGAGCTGACTGCAAAGGGTATCCACAGGCAAGCTCCAATTTGGAACTGGAAAACCCAGAGATTCTACTGGACAGAGAAGTCCCCATGGTAATTTTAAGGTCCAAACCACCACAGTCAAAGGGTTTAATTGCAGCGATAGTAGGAATCCTGATGTGCTAAGAGACTGTTCTAGGAGTAGCTGTTATGTACTATTCCTCCCTAGATAGCTGACTTAACCTGTAGTCAATCAGCAAGTTATACTTCTTATGTTATATCCAGTAGAACCACTGTATCTCAATGAAATGTGAAAATTGGGGCTAAATGTGAAAATTGCCATTTTCTTATTTTTTGTGGGCAACCTATTTTTTTTTTTCCTTTTATCTCTGTGAGGGGGGGATTTTTTAAAATTATAAAATCTGCATATATAACAAAAACGGGGTCATGTTTTCCTCAAGAGTCATAACCCATAAATAAAATACTAGTTTTAAAAATTGTTTTGGTATATTGAAACTTTTTTCAAACTTTTCTTTTTTTGGGTATACATTTTTGTTTTTAAAATAAATTTTGAGCATATATTTTATTTACAAAAGATTTGTAAAAATAAAAATTTTATAAATTTAAAAATAAATTAAGCAAGGGATAAAAAGACAGAAAAAAAGGGATGCAGTTTTTAAATCGGAAAAGAATTGGATACAGCAGGGTGGTTTGGGCATTTAAAGGGGCAATTGCACATGGGGGAGGCTTTGGGGTGGTAAAAATTTGCCCTTTGTTAAAGGTTGAGGCCCAGAAAGCTTTTCCCCTAATTTTGGCCCCCCAAAATTAAAATTTGGGGATTTTTTGAGTACACCCAAATTCCCTTTTTAGTGAAAGTCCCCTTCATGGTGTAACAA
This sequence comes from Phyllomedusa bahiana, assembly GCA_025379985.1. NCBI lineage: Eukaryota > Metazoa > Chordata > Amphibia > Anura > Hylidae > Phyllomedusa > Phyllomedusa bahiana. The sequence continues at coordinate 3,509 of JAODAL010086198.1, forward strand.
ATTTATTTTAAGCCAGGCAAACTCTTGTGATCTATCATGGAAACCACTAAATTATTGGGGAACTTTATTGATATACCAAAAATAAAAGCCCACTTAAGGGTTATAATCATTTGTTTGGTTTATGTTAAAAATGGAGGGTAAAAGTGTCTCATTTCATACATAAAAACAAAAATTTTTCTCTAGAATTGATCAGTCATTTCAGAGAGAGCTTAGTCCTGAACAAACAAGCAAACTATCATATTTACTTACTGGATTAATACAAAACTGACAAAAAAAGTTGTGTATATTACAATTTGGAAACAGCCCCTTTTGGGTTAAATTAAAAGACTTAAAATTGAAAAAATTAAACATGAAATGTTTTTTAAAGTTTCATAGTTTCATATTTTTGTAAGGCAAAAAAAAGACTTTTTCGTCCATCTAGTTCAGCCTGTTGTGCAAAGGGTTTTTGACCCGGGTTAAAGGAAAAAAAAAACCCCAATGAGGTAAAGCCAATTGTCCCATTTTGGGGAAATAAATTCCTTCCTGACCCCAAAACTGGAAATTTCGGGAAAAAATCCCGGGATAAAGGGACCCCTCTCCTAAATTCCTAGTCACTATAAACTTGTTATTTTATTACCTCCAGAAATGCTTTAAAACCCCCTTTTTGAATTTGGGTTTATTAAATTTTAAACCCCTGACAAGTCCCTCTGGCAGAAAAATTCCATAGCCCCAAAAATGCTCTTATAGAAAAGGGAACCCTTTTCTATGTTTATGAAAAACCCTTTGTTCCTCAAGACGTTTGTTCTAGATAAAAGCCCTGTTTAAAAATAAATTTTGGAGAAAATCTTATTTTGCCCTTTTAAATGTATTTAAAAAATTTTTTTAAGTCCCCCCAAGCCTTCTTTTTCAAAACTAAAAAAAACCCTAATTTTTCCCAATCTTTCGGGAAAATGTAGTCCACCTAGTCCTTTTATTATTGTTGTTGCCCGCCTTTGTACCTGTTCAAGCTCTACAATGTCCCCCCCTTTTGCATTTGGGTCCCCAAAAAACGTAAAACAAAAACCCATGGGGGTTTTAAACCAGTAACTTGTATAAGGGGAGAATAATGTTCTCATATGTGCATCAAAACCCCCTTTTTAAAAATGCCCCCCATGATCCTTTTGGGTTTTTTGGTTTGCTGCTCCCCTGACCCTGGTTTGCTAAAATTTTAATTTTACTGTCCACCAGGTTTTTCCCAAGTCCTTCCCCAAGTCACTTTTACCCATTTGTTTTTCCATTTAACTGAAAATCATGAAATTGGATTTTTTTTCCCCCAGGCCCCCAAAAAACCTTGAAATTTATCATTTTTTAAACCTCATCTGCCTTTTCCCCCTGCCCAGGCCTCCCAACTTATCCAGTTTCCCTTTGTAATAAAATATTATCCTCTATTGTGTTGATTACTTTTACAGAGCTTAGTATCCCCTGCAAAGTTTCGATATTCTACTGGTTTTCCCTGTGAAAGGGATCATTAAGGGAAAATTTTAAAAGGGATGGGGCCCCAATACTCCCCCGGGGGAAAACCCCCCCTAGAAACAGCGATCCGTCTGAGTATTTTCCCTTTAAATTTTACTACCCTTTTTTTTTTATCAGTGAGCCATTTTACTTACCCACTTGCACACTTTTTCCCCGCAGCCCAAAAGCATTCCCCATTTTATTTCCCAAACCTTTTTTATGTGGCACCGTATAAAATTCCTTTAAAAAAATTTCTAGAAAATGACTTTCCCGTGCCCTCACCCCCATCCAGTCTAGCACTGACTTCCTCAAAAGCTGATGAGAAATTTGTTCCCGGAAAAGGACCCCAAACCTTCATGAAAACCCCTGCTGGAACGGGGTTTTAATTTTTTTTCAGGGGAGATACTCCCCGGATAAACAACTCTGAGAAAACCTTTTAAACATTTTACCTACAAAAGAGGTTAAAACTTACGGCCTTTTAGTTTCCCGGATCAAATTTTTGACCCCTTTTTGGGAAAAATTGGGGCCAAATTTGCATTTCGCCAATCCTTTGGGGCATTCCCCCTTATTTAAAAGTCCATAAAATTAAGAAAGGGGGCCCAAACTATGACATGATTAACTCTCTTAGGGGCACGTGGGGTATGCCCTCTGGACCTGGGGATTTTTTATTTTTTAAACTTTCCTTTAAAACGGAGCTGGGACTTCTTCCTGGGTTTTTGGGCAAGGGAAATTTTAAAGTTGGAGTTTTAAACCCCATCTCTCTTTCAAAAGGAAGGTCATCCTCCTCGGTTAAATTAAAAGGGGGAGAAAAAAGTGTTTAAAAAGTTTTTTTTTTTCAACGCCCCCCCCCCTTTTCTCTCCCTTTAGTATTTTTTAAAGGGCCAACTTTTCTGTTTTAAAACTTTTTTCTATTTATTAGTTAAAAAAAATTTTGGGGGTTTGTTTTACTTTCTATAGCAATATGTCTTTCCATCTCCAAACTTTGCTTCCCTTTTTTTTATTTTTCCAAAACTTTATTTTTTCCCTTTTACTTCTTAGTGCCTCTTCATGCCCCACTCTTTTTGTTGGTGAAACGCTTTCTTTTTTTTTTTTTTTTTCCTCTTTTTCATCCCTGTTGATCCACATTGGGTCAAAATTTGAGGGAAAAAAAAAGGGATTCCCGCTTGGGAAATTTTGATGTTGGGGTTTTTTCACTGCAATCATTCCCAAAAAACTTCACCCCTTATACCCAGATGTATAAAATTTGGGGAAAAAAACCTACTTACTGTAGCCGATTATCAGCTTGATTTGTTTGTTTCCTAGCAATCGAAGCTATAATTAACCAATGTTATTGAAGGAGATGATCAACAATAAGACTTTTGGTAATTGTTGATCTCTATTTTGGGGAGCGAAAACGAAACTGCAAAATGGGAAATTTTTTTTTTGAATTTTCAGGAAAAATTTCGAAACTGAAAAAGAAGTTTTATGGTGAATTTATGGTAAAGAATCTTTAAAAAGGGCCCAAGCACATGGGGTGACATGGGCAAAGAACTATGAGGAAAAAGAAAAGGGAATTTCCCTTTAATGAAATGTGCATACATCAGCCAATTTAGCAGCCAGCCCCGCTTCTGTCATGTCCCCAGCCCTATAAATAGGGCAAGGGGCCCTTTTACATTCTGCCCCTTGCCCTGTTCTCTTATGCCACACAGTCTATTACTGCACTACATTGCACTCTGCAAAAAAACTTCCAATTTTTTGAGTTACTGGGGGGAAATACCTTTCAAATACAGTGAAATGTGTATCATATACACACCTTTTTCCCGAACCAGCAAAATTTTTTTTTTTGGGATATTGCTATATGTGGCAAAGAGTTTAATTTTTTTAAATTTTGTGGTGAACTCTGTGTGAAATTCAGTGGTCTATTTGTCAATACACTTAAACTAACCCTTTAAAAAGAGTTTGTTTTTTTGGGACATTTTTGATCAAAAATATGTCCCGACAAAGGGTTTTTTGGGAGGGGCCCTTCAAGGGGGGGGCTGTGGCCCCAAAAGTTCCCTTTGGAGCAGGCACAGGGGCGCACCCCAGTAAGGGGACGTCCCCAAACAAGGGGGGCTTGGTGAGGGCCGAGCTTGCGTTTCCCATCTAGCAGTCGGGGTGTTGACCCCCAATTTCCAAAGTTTCTTGAATGGTTTTTACTAGGTCCCCACATCCTCCCCGATTTACATTTTGACAACCCCAGCCCCAATTTGTCCCCCAAGGGTTTGTCAGACCCCAACCCTTATTGGGGAATGGGGGGGGGGGGGGGGGCCCCGGAAACGGTCAGTGGCCCTCACCCCGCCCCAAACCACCTCGTCCTGTTTAGGGTTCCCCCAACCAGGAAGTGTTTTGTTTGGCTCTGGGACCCCCTATACTGTACAGCGAGGACTAAGTATTTGAGTATAGTGAGCAGCTACTGGGCAGCAAAGAGTTGAGGCAGACATCCGCTGCTTCTTATAGTAGGCGGGCAAGTAGTGATGTGGAGAGTGGCATGGGGGGTTATGTTGTGAGCGGTCAGGCTCTGTACACCGAGACCATTGAGGAAGACAGCAGACAGCAGTGACGGGCAAACACTAATCGATGATGATGTAGCTGATCGCACTTGGGAGCCGGTTGAAGCAAGGGCTTCATCATTATCGTCGGGAGAAGAGGGCGGCAGCTTGAGCGTCGGGCAGCGGCGCAGCCAGCAAGTCAGTAGTGTTGCCGAGAGTCAGCAGGGTGGCAGCAGTGCGAGATTGGGAGCCAAACGGCCATGGGGTAGACCACTCGCTTTGCAGGTCCCTTCCGGCCCAGAAAGTAGTGGCACAGGGGCTCACCGAGGCAGCGGCGGTAGCACTACTCGGTGGTGTGGCAGATTTTTGCTAAGACACCGGAGGAGGCAAACATGGCTATATATAGAATCTGTGGGTAGAAAGTAAAGCATGGCCAGGGACCTAATTTTGGCACCACAACCCTGCATCTATATATGCAGCATCATCATCTAGTGGCCTGGGAGAAACGTGTCTCAGATGTGGTGATCCATCCTGCCGAAGCAGCAGCACCCAGTGGCATGCATCCCATTTCAAGCAGTCAAGACTCCACCACCTCTGCCAAAAGGAGCTGTCTGTCTTTCCCATCATCTACCGGTCCAGATGCTCCTGCTCCTCGCCACTCATGGTGCCAGCAGTCGTTTACTGAGGCAATTGCCAAGAGACAGCATTATGCGTCTATCCATCCTAAGGCGCAGAAGATGTCCGTGCTCCTGTCCAAGTTTTTGGTACTGCAGCCCTTCCCTTTTCTAGTGGTGGTCTCTGCACCGTCCAGAGAATTGATGGCTTGTGCCGAGCCAAGGTGGAGAGATCCAAGCTGTCATTTCTTTTTTAAAAAGGCAGTACCAGCCTTGCACAAATATGTAGAAGAGAAAGTGGGCCAGTCCTTGAGCCTGTCGGTGTCTTCCAAAATGCAGCGTGGACATGTGAAGCTGTAACTACGGTCAGGGACAGTATGTGTCCTTTACGGCCCACTGGGTGAATGTGCTTCATGCCCAGCCACACCAGCAACTTGGACAGGAGATGCCGCTTTCTCCTCCACGTTGTCAAACTGCTGATTCTGCGCCAATGTCCGCCTCTTCCTCCTCCAGCAAATCACACGTGCAGGGCACGCCGGTGTCACACAGTTCTACACCTGGTTTGCCTGGGCAAATAAAGTCACAAGGGGGGGGGACTGCTCCACATCATGAAAGATGAAATCGATTTGTGGCTTTCTCCGTGACAACTGAAAATCGGAACCATATTGACATGGTGCCCTTCCTGCGTTGAGGAGGGCTGAGCCATGCACCCTGCATGGCGCACATGTTCAATCTAGTTGCCACCTCCACAATCTGTCATTTGCCACTCTGTGACCTACTCATGTTGCTGCCACCTCGACAATCTGTCATTTGCCACTGTAGGATGTAGCTCAAACAGTAGCCTCAGGGTAAGCAGACTGGCAGGCAAATGCTCCGGTATAACACAGGTGGTTTATTTTATCCAAACAACATCCACAGAAGGTAAGTCTGGTATAGTGGATATCAAACGAAAAACAACAGCTTACTCCAGCTTTAAAAGTCACATAAAGATTGTTCGCCAAAGCTTGGCAATCTCACTCGCTTGGATGCGTCAGCAGTAGTGTTGAGCGATTATTATCGACAAAGTTGAAATCGGCACAGTTTTTATGGTGATCGGATTTTTTAGATCATGCGATAATTTAGGTTAAAATCTGTGCATCATCTATTAAGATCGCGCCATTTTCGGCGCTTCCTGTAATTTTGGCGGCCAGCAAATCAGATTACAGAATAGAGCAGGGTGAGATGTGTGTGCGGGCATCTGACTGGGGTGGGGTATAGTTGCGATTGGCTGGAAAAATCACATGGCTTGTTTTACATAGAACAGCGTTTCCTGTTCAGCCTCAGTGTCTTCAAGCGTCTCAGAGCAGAAGGATGTGCGCTCTGATTGTGTCCAAACAGCTCAGCGAAATTATTATATTTCTTCACAGAGAAACCTCTACTATTAGCTGTGATCCTTACAATTTAGTTAGATTAGAATTGGAAGATTTATATAGTTAGGTAGAGAATTTTAAAGGAGGGATCACCGCTGTAAAGTCACGGGGGGAGCGTAGGGGGGGCCCCGCGGGCGAACACAGACAAACTCTATAAAGATACTGGATAAAGTTCACCAAGACTTAGTGTAGACATTGCAATAGCTTTATTATTAACAGTGTTCTATTGAAATTTTTTCCTGGATATTGGGCTAGCCTGAAATTATAAGATACACATCTTTTCTAGTAAAATGCAGGTCTCTTTGTTAGGTGGGAAAAAATCCACTTTTTTTATCAGTATACATTTCAGACAGGTGTTCATTTTCAAATTTTCCCTTTTCCACCTTTGTTGATATATCCACCTTGTACTTAAATTAGAATCCAGCAAGTCAGCACAGTTGATAGGTGCCAAAAATACCTTGTAATATCCGAATAAATTTCAGGGTTTTTTTACTTTGGCGCACTACAGTTTTGTTCATTGAGGCACTTGCACTTAAATGTGAATACGCAATTTGTAGTCACCACAGGTGAATTGATTAGGTGCCAAAAATACCTTTTATTATCCGAATAAAATTTCAGATAAAGTGTTTTTTTCACTTTGGCGAAACTACAGCTTTGTTCATTGAGGCACCTTGCACTTAAATGTGAATACTGCAATTTTTTAGTCACCACAGGTAATTGATAGGTGCCAAAAAATACCTTTTATTATCCGATACATTTCAATACGTGTTTTTTCACTTTTGGCGCAGGCCAGTTTGTTATAGATCTACTTTGCAGTTGAAT
>JAODAL010086199.1:0-10330 GCA_025379985.1 Phyllomedusa bahiana
AAAAAATTTATACCCTTCAAAATTTGAGGGAAAAGGGGAAGAAAAAAGTAGTAAAATGCAGAACATCACAAAAAAGGGATAAGTACAATAACTCGATAAAACAGACTTTCTAACACAAAGCTTTAGCACAGAGGTTTTAAATAATTTTGTTTTTTTTGGGGGTAATTGAAAACAATTTTTGGGGAGCCCCGATTAAAAAAGCTGGCCATCAACCAAAAGGCCTATGGTTTTAAATGACATAACGCATTTTTAACCCCACACTCTTCTGCAAAAATGCATTACAGACACCTACGAAATCATTTCCCCTTTTTCGAATTGCTGAGCCAAATTCTCACATTTCTATCACTCTTATAAAAAATAAGGGTCTCGATTGGACCCTTGTTATTATCCAAAATTGTTTTTTTTTCAGGTAACCCCATTTTCACCTATGATAAGGACAATTTGGGCAATTTTACATTTTTTAAAAGACTTTTTTTTTTTTTTCCAAAGTAAATCATATGACATTTGATAAAAATTTATGTTAAGAACTAATTTTGCTCAAAAAGGGTCAAAAAGGGGATACCACAAGCAATGGGCTTTTTAACATGAAGGGGGGGTTCCCCCCCAAAATAAAAATCTAGTGGCACGGCGGCTTTCACTTTTCGCAACCGCCATGCTGAGAAAAGAGGGCGATATTTTTGGGACGTCTCCCCATTCATTTCTAGGAGCCCCTAAATATACAACCACACACTCTTTTCAGAACTCCCCCTAAAATGAAAAAAGGAAACACCAATAGCATTCAAAAATTTTTTTTTTTTAGCGTTGGGTTTTCCATTATTGAATATTAATTTATATCTCTTTAAAAACTTCACATTTCCATTTTTTCAAAAATTTTTGGGGGAACTTGTTCACATAGGGTGCCATAGACCAGTACAGTTTTTGGGGGTACTTATATAACATAGGTGCAGGACCATCAGTCCCCCATAAAAAAACAGACTTTGCTGAGGGACCCTTTTTTGATAAGGTTTTTGGAACGTTTTTATCCCAGCTCTGTGTATGATGTTGTTCAGTTAACCCCAAAATGTAATCTACCATTGATTTTTTGATTCCATCCAAAGACAATAATGCAAGCTCTGTTGGTTTTATGAAAAACCAAAGGTCCCACCAGCCACGTGTTAATTCACCCAACTTAAACAGTCACATATTAAAGTGTTTTTTTGGCCTATGAGGACTCTGGTGAGTCATCCATGAACCAACAGCTTTGCTGATGCAAGTCCTTGTTGAAATAGTATTTTGGAATGTTTATCCCAACTCTGTGTATGATGTTGTTCAATGAACCCAAAATGTAATCTACCATTGATCTTTGATTCCATCCAAAGACATTAATGCAAGCTCTGTTGGTTCATGAACAACCGAAGGTCCCACCAGCCACGTGTTAATTCACCCAATTAAACCAGTCACATATTAAAGTGTGTTGACCTATGACAACCTGTGAGCCCAATCCATGAACCAACAGACTTTGGCTGATGGCAGCCTTTTGTTAAAGTAGTGTTTTTGGAACTTTTTTATCCCACTCTGTGTATGAGTTTTTTTCAGGGGAACCCAAAACGTAATCTACCCATTGATCTTGATTCCATCCAAAGAACAATAATGCAGCTCTGTTGTTGTTCATGGACCAACCAAAGGTCCCCACCAGCCACGTGGTTAAGTTTCACCCCAACTAAACCTTCACATTTTAAAAGTGTATTGGCCTATGAGACTCTGTGAGTCATCCATGAACCAACAGGCTTTGCTGATGGCAGTCCTTGTTGAGTAGTATTTTTGGAATGTTTATCCCAACTCTGTGTATGATGTTGTTCAATGAACCCAAATGTAATCAAACCATTGATCTTTTGATTCCATCCAAAGACATTAATGCAAGCTCTTTTTGGTTCATGAACAACCAAAGGTCCCACCAGCCACGTGTTAATTCACCCAATTAAACCAGTCACATATTAAAGTGTGTTGACCTATGACAACCTGTGAGTCATCCATGAACCAACAGACTTTGCTGATGGCAGCCTTTGTTGAGTAGTGTTTTTGGAACGTTTATCCCAGCTCTGTGTATGATGTTTTTTCAGTTGAACCCAAAAAAACGTAATCTACCATTAAATCATTGATTCCATCCAAAGACAATAATGCAAGCTCTGTTGGTTTCATGGACAACCAAGGTCCCACCCAGCCACGTGTAATTCACCCAACTAAACCAGTCCCATATTAAATTGAAATTGGCCTATGAGACTCTGTGAGTCATCCATAAACCCCAACGGGCTTTTGCTGATGGCAGCCCCTTGTTGAGTGTATTATTTTGGAATGTTTATCCCAACTCTGTGTTTTTATGTTGTTCAATGAACCCAAAATGTAATCTACCATTGATCTTTGATTCCATCCAAAGACATTAATGCAAGCTCTGTTGGTTCATGAACAACCAAAGGTCCCACCAGCCACGTGTTAATTCACCCAACTAAACCAGTCACATATTAAATTTTGTTTGGCCTTTTACACACTGTGAAACAAGTTCAATTATAATTTTGGGGGGAAATATCCACCCAATTATTTTCACTAGAGGTAATTCATGATCTGACCTATAAACTACTTTGAAAAAACTTCATAAAAAAAGTTAAAATGGCCAAAATGATCTATATCATAGATTTAAAATGGGGTTTTTCTGAAATAAGACAACAAGTTAAAGTAATTAGTCAAGTTGAATCTTGGTGTCTTTGGACAGCTTTAGTTCACTGATATTTTTTTTAAAATTTTCCTTTCCCAAATCTGTGCAAGACATTGTTTTGCTGAAACCCACATTTAATCTATCATTTGGTCCTTACTTCTATCCAACGAAATCAAAGCAAGGTCTACTGGCTCAAGGACAACCCAAAGGTCCCACCAGCCAAGTCCTTCATCCATCCAGCTAAACCAAAACACATATTAAAGTGTATTGGCCTATGACATCTTATGTGAACAAAATTCAACCAACATGAATAGCCTACCAAAACAATTTTTTTCGCTTTGATACAATTCATGAAATGACCTATGACTACTGGAAAAAAACTTAATAAAAATTCTAAAATGGCTCAAATTACCATTTAATAGATTTAAATAGGGTTATGTGTAATAAGACAACATGTTAAAGTAATAACAAGGGTCCCATCTTTGATGTCTTTGGACAGCTTTAGTTAGTGGGTTTTATTTTGTAAAGTTTGCTTATTCTTATTGTTAGTCGTCAAAACCCAGATTTAATTTACATTTTGTCTAGGATTCCATCCACAGGCCAGTCCATACAAGTGGGGCAAATGCCCTGGTTGTTGGAAACCCTAAACATCAGAATAATCCTTGTTATTGGACCTTGACTTGTACTATATTTAATTCAATGACTCCAAACTATAATAGCTGGGGGGTGGGAAGGTATCCAAAAATTGGATGGCTCATGGGGTTTCCGTCCCCTTCCTTTTAGTGGCTGGACCTACAAGATAATAATTAATGACTGCAGTAGTTTTGTTGCTTGGCTCTCTCCTAGCTTTGGGTCCGAGCCCTTAATAGACCCGAATGAGGTTTGAATGGGAGAATGCACCATATGAGCCAGAAAGTTTGGATTGACGAGCAATAGATTTTGAGGCTAGTTACAAAAAGATCCTTAAAGGGGTTTTTTGCCACAATCTCATTTCATACCTCCTGCATCCAGCTCTTCAGCTCTGTGTGCTCAGAAGGGGGTGTGTGTGATTTGTTTGAATTGCATATCATGTGACCCAGCAGGATGACATCACCAGGCCTTTCCTCTCTCTAGTCAAAGAAAGGTCTGTTTATGTATAGAGCTGTGAGTAGCTACAATGTAGCTCAGAGGTAAAGCTTTTGCCTCAATGCACAAGGGTCCTAGGTTCAAATCCCTGCGGGAACCAAACCTGTTTTTTTCTCTCTTTATCAATGCACAGACCTCATTGAGGTTTCTTTATTTTAACTTATTTGCACCGTTTGACTGATAACTAAGGAGGGCAGCGGACAGGAGTAAAATGACAGCACCTGGGGTTTGAACACTCAGTAGCTGCCTGAGAAGAGAGGTGATGTCTGAGCATGTGCGACCAGGACTGAAACTCTCAGCCCTGGTCGTATCCCCTGGAGACGAGAGGTAAACAATGGATCACTAAAGAAGCAGCTAAATCAAAAACGGTGCAGAATTTTTAATAATAATGAATGGTGAAAATGTTTATTATTTAATTTGCAAGTTTCCCACCTCAATTCTACTTTGTGGCAAAACCCCTTTAAATGTCCACTTGTACAATACATGGAGGGGGCACTCTTTCCATTTTTTTTTTTTTTGGTAACAATATCTTTGAAGCGAATGTCTAAAACACTGCTTCCTCTGTTCCCATAAATTTATGGGGTCGTTGTCATTGTGTGACTATTACAATGACAATGTTAGTTTTTATGACATAAAATATCATCCAGTCACAAAGTGACCCCTGCATCATGACTGCTGGGTGTGAATGTGCAGTCTGTCTTAATAATGATTTCTTTGTTGTTTTACTGCACTGTCCTGGTCTCAGTGAGGGAACTCTTGTGTTAATTATTTGTTGGAAACAAACATAGTGGCAAGCAAAGCATTTTAAATGATTTGATGATCTTTTCACGGCTACTCAGGAAACGCTTAAATTAAACCCACTGCACCAACTTTGGCATTTTATCTCAATTATGAGGATTTTAGGGACCACTAAGAATTTTTATTGGACCAATAAAAGAAAACATAATACTCTACAAAAGTGGCGATTTTAAAACAATTACTTTTGTCGCTATGAAGATAGCCCAAAAAAAGTCCTAAATCGAGCATCTAAAGCCGTTCATCTTATCTGAAAGCCCATTATCCCCTCAATAAATAAAAGTCCCTGTAAATGCAAGACCTTGAGTTGTCCTCTATGTGAACACTTTTTAAAAGGGGGAATTCCTATCTTTCAAAAGGGATGGCATGTTGCTAGGTAAATGGCCTCAAAGTAAAGATTGGCACGGGTCCAGCTTCTGGGGGCCCCCATTAATTGTGATCATGAAGGGATGCAGTGCCAGTTTATAAAAGGCTGCATCTTATACTAATTTAAACTGGCACAGTGGTGCCCAGTAGATCCCTACTGAAGTGCCTGGGAATTGGTTCTTGGGGCCCACCAGTGAAGTTCACTCTTTTGGGGCCCCACCAAGTTGAACTTGATTCCTGGAGCCCACCCGTGAAATTGATTTTTGGGTCCACCATTGGGGCTGAAATTCTTGGTTCCCACAAGTGGAGTTTTAATTCTTGGGGCCCACCAGTGGAGTTGATGGTCCCGGGGGTCCTCCAGTTGAGTTCACTCTTGGGGCCCACCGGTGGAGTTGATTCTTGGGGCCAACCAGTGGAATTAATTCTTGGGACCCACTAGTGGAGTTGATGCTTTGGCGTCCACCAGTAAAGATCACTTTTGGGACCCATCAGTGGAATTGATTTGGAGCTGATTCTTGATTCCCACAAGTGGAGTTGATACTCGGGGCCCGCCAGTGGAGTTGATTCTTGGAGCCCACCAGTGGAGTTGATATTTTGGGGTCCACCAGTTGAGTTCACTCTTGGGGCCCACCGGTGGAGTTGATTCTTGGGGGCCTACCAGTGGAGTTAATTTCTTGGTGCTTATATCAGATAAGTTCACTCTTAAAGCTTACCAGTGGAGTTAATTTTTGTTGTGCTCATCTTAACAGCTACTATACACAACAGCACGTACCTCACATGACTCTTGCTATCTGCCTCTCTTTCTCTGCCTTTCTCCCTGAATAGCAGCCCTAGACCTTCCATGCCCAGGAGCCTGCAATGCTCATGGGCCCATCGAGGTTTTTGCCTGATCTCCTGTGGGCCTATCTGAGCCTGGTGCTTAGATCACCTATCATGTGGGGATCTGCAGTATTCCCTATTCATTTGGATGGGGCCGCACTGCAGCTCCCTGCACAATGCGCGTCCAGGGCACCAAAAACCAGTGAAGAGAAGGCAACACTAAACTGGCATGTCATCCTCTTCATTCAAAAGATCACTATGGATCCCACACGGGGGACCTTCGCCAATCAGAAAGTTGCAACAACACCAACACCAGCTATTTGACTTGTTCAATGTGTAGTCCATGGTGCTGAACACAGAGCTGAAAGTGCTGGATCCAATCAGTATGAACCCCATGAGAACTTTCTGTGTTGATAACTGTTGAACCACAAGAGCTATTGCAAATCTGATTGTGGCAGTCGATTTGTGGGACAATTCTTGTCTTTTTTAAACTGCTACATGAACATCTTTTCACTGGTAAAACTTGCCTTTTGAGCCAAAAAGCAGCAATCAAGATTGCGGACAAGTTCTGGACATAGCCTAATAGTTAGGCCACCTCACCCATTATTTGCTGGCAGGACTGGGGCAAGGTATTCTGGTACCAGAAATTGCATTTGTTTCAATTCTGGTGCCCCTACCTTCACATACCAGTCAACATGGCGTTGCTTGCTGGGGTATTCAGATAGGTGACTTTCTCTTTTGTTTCTGAAATTAAAGGGTGTCCTGGTACATTTGACTCACCCTGTATAGTACACTTCACAAATGTTTTCCCATTAAAGGGGTTTTGCCCATGAAGAAAAAATCCCTTTCAAAGCCCGCTCATAGCCCAGTATGAGCCAACCTTAGTAAATAGGGAGATGGCTGTGCTTGCGTAAGCTCTCCTTTATTCAATGTCTATGGGAGTTCTGAGTATAGCTATGCACATTTGCTTGGCTATATTTGGAACTTCCATAGAAAAGAACAGGGTGAACCGTGCATGCACTGCCATCTCCCTATCCACTAAGGTCGGTTTGCAGCGAGCTGTGAGCCGGCCTCAAGGAGGGATCTTCCATCATGGCCAAACCCTTTGAATGGGAAGTCATTTGTGAAGAGCACTATAGAATGACTTCCATGGAGAACTATCTGATAATAATTCCTTGGATAATCGTGACATCCACAACCTCAAAGTTTGTGGTGAGATGTTTTCTTACTTGTGATCTTGTGTAGCCCTGTTTAATCCAACACCACAAAAACCAGTGTCGGACTGCGGTGCCTAGGGCCCACAGGTGGAGTTGACTCCAGCTGAGATGTTCCTGGGCCCACCGGTGGATTTTATTGTAGAGGCCCACCCTACAGCTACTGTAAACTACTGTAGATGCCTCCTTTACTTCTGCCCCTTGCTTTTTTGTCTCTCTTTCTCTGCTATTTCTACCTCTTCCCAGGATGTATATGCAGTTAAAAAAACAATTTCAGGTCTACCAAGCTCAGGGGCCCACCGGTTCTCCTGTAGGCCAGTCCAAGCCTGACAACAAAAAAAACCCTGGATTTACTCCTCAAAACCTATAAAAAACATCTCCAATGATATTCATATCTGCTCTTCATTATAAATAGATGACGGGTTCCCACAGAATGAAAATGTCTTCGGCTGCCAATGCTTTTGGGGCGGCTAGGAGCCTAAGAAAGTGGAGGCCACATTAGTCCTTCGATAACCGGACATTTACAACCTCTAATGTCTGTGGTGAGATGTTTCCTTACTTGTGATCTTGTGTAGCCCTATCTAAATCCAACACCACAACAACCAGTGTCGACTGTGGTGCCTAGGTCCCACAGGTGGAGTTGACTCTAGATGCCCACCAGCTGAGATGTTTCTGGGCCCACCGGGGGAGTTTCTTGTCGAGGCCCACCCTACAACTACTGTAAACTATTGTAGATGCCTTCTTTACTCTGCCTCTTGCTTTTTGCCTCTCTTTCTCTGCTTTTCTGCCTCTTCCAGGGATGTATATGCAGTTAAAAAACAACTTTAGGTCTACCAAGCTCAGGGGTCCACCGGGGGTTTTCCCGGTTCTCCTGTTGGCCAATCCAAGCCTGACAACAACAAAAAACCCTGATTTACTCCTCAAAACCTATAAAAAAAATCTCCAATGATATTTATATCTGCTCTTCGTTATAAATAGATGACGGATTCCCGCAGAATGAAAATGTCTTCGGCTGCCGAGGCTTTTGGGGAGGCTGGGATCCAAGGAAAGTGGAGGCCACATTAGTCACTCGTTCTGATTTAGTCAGCTAGGCATCTTGGGACTCTCGGCATTGTTTTCCCGAATTTTTTACCTGCATCAGCTCGTGTTGAAAAACCTGAAAATCCTGACACCTTCGATTGTAATATTTTAATGTGGGTATTAAATCTGACGAAACGAGACGGAAGTAGATGAATAGGTTACGTGGCGCTCATTGTTTATTTTTGAGGCATTGTAATATTGAGAAGGGTGAGGAGAGGCCCAATCCCATGGGCTGTAAGGCTTTTAAAATCGACAGCATGAATTTACTTGGGTGGGTTAAAAAATGGAAGATGAAGGGGTGTTTTCCAAGCGTGCCACAGTGAAAAATGTGACAAAAAAAATTTAACAGGATGGAGCGGGTCCCGCTGAACCGGGGCTGATCCCCTTTGACTGAAGAAAAAGTCTCAAAAACGATCATTGTCATTTTTTTAAATTATTTTTCCCACTGTGCTGCAACCTTTTAGTGGACAGATGTTCAGACTTTTCTTTGGGTAAATTAAACAAAGTCAGTATTTAAAAAATTTAAACACCCCGTGAACATAAGGAACTCTATCCCTCTTAAAACATTTGTTTCTTTCACCCGTGAAAAGCAAAAAAACTTAAAGGGGGTTGAAGGATGTTTCCAGGGCCTATTTATAAAGGGGTTCATCACCTTCGTGAAGGAGCCGGTGGGGGGGGCGAGGGAGGGAGAATATCTGCAAAGAGTGGGCCAGATGTATAACAGGGGGCAAAACGCCAACGTAGTATTAAGAAATAATTTACCCTTTTTAACAAAAATTCCCAACAACATACAAGGAAAAACTTTTATTAAATTTTTTCATAATAAAAATCCATCTATAAGGGAAAAAAAACCCTAGCTAAGACCCTAAAAATTATCGTAAACAACCTAAACCCTAACCAAAAATGGGGGGTATCCGCCCCAATAAAGGGCGCCCCCAAAAAGGAAAAGTGAAAAAAATAGCCAGCCCCTAGAATAAATGAATCGGGAAAGTGAAAACCGTCCGTGCACGACAAAGTCAGAGGGGACTGAAGTATGTGCAACAGCCAAAGAGGAAACAGCACTGTGACGGAGAACCGCACCATAAAAAATCAATTCATTTTATTTTGGATCCAAAAAATGCAATTTATTTTATGGCGCGGTTCTCCGTACAGTGCTGTAACCCCTTTGGCTGTTTGCGCCCCCAACAGGAACCAGACTAAAAAACCCCCAAAAAATTTCCCAACAAACTTAACAGATACACAATAACCAAACAAAATAGACAACAAGATAACCAAAAAAGGGGACAACAAAGAAAATTTCCCACCCTCATCCCCCCCCCCCCAATTCGGGGGTTTATCAGGGAAAAAAAAACAATAACCAAATACCAAAAATAAAATAAAAAAAAAACCACTACAACAATAAACCAAAGACCAAGAATAATTGTTTTAAAAATCTAAACAAAAGTCTCTTTTTTAATGTATAAGGGTCCGTCTTTAACAAACCTGAAGGGTCCAAGATAGAACCCTACATTCCCATCAAAAAGGGGCAGGGGGTTTTATAGAGGGCAAAGACCCTGTGAAACTTGACACTTTTTTTCCAAATAGAAGTCTTCCCAAAAGGTAGAAAAAAAAGGATACAAAAAATACATCACACGCGTTTCAGGCCCCACAATGGCCCTTTCTTATAGCCAGTTTTTTTTGGTGTCATTGTCCAACAAAAAAAATTTCGATGGCCAGGTAAAAAAAATTTTGCGCAAAAACGGGCGCCAGCCCCATCCCCCCCACACTTTTGGCTGTTGAGGGGGTGAGGGGTGGGACCCCCACAAACAGAAGAGTTAAAACATTTATTAATGTGGCCGACAGGATGGGGGCCCAAAAATGCGCATTTGGTCCATCCATTTTCAAAATGGCGAGGGAAAAACAAATTTTCCCCTCAACACTTTTTTTAAGCATAAAGTTTCACACATTTTTAAAGGGCTGTGGAAAACCTTTCATACTTACTGCGAATGCACACTAAAACCCAACAAGACCTGGGGGCTGACTATCGAACAGTTTTTAATACAACTGGTCCAAGCGCGTCTCTGGAGGACCAGCAGTCCAAAGCTTACAGGGGGGAAAAAACTCTCCTTGAGGAGAGGGACCCCAAAGAATTTTCGGTGTAGGGTTTACCCCGCCCTCGCCTTTTTGATCACTGACTGTTTTTGAATAAAAACAAAGGGCTTCTGGAAAAAGCTGGGGAAAATCCACAGAGCACTCTATTGGG
>JAODAL010086200.1:0-10330 GCA_025379985.1 Phyllomedusa bahiana
TTCTATACCCCTGCAGTTTTTTTTTGCGAGAAATTTGGCAAAAGTGAAACAAAAACAATTTGGGGAAATTCCCCCATCTTATATATACACTCACGGGCCACTTTATGAAAACCCATGCTAGAAGGGTTTTGGACCCCCCTTTTCCCTTTCAAACTGCTCAATTCTTCGTGTTTAGATTCAAAAAGGGGAAAACGATGCCAAGGGGTACCAAGGGGGCCCAAAGAGTCCAAAAAATTTTTCCCCACACCAGACACCACCACCCCCACCCCTAAAACTGTTGATACAAGCAGGGGACCCATGCTTTATTTGTTGACCCCAAAAATTCAAACCCTCCCATCCGAATTCGCAGAGAAATCGAGACTCATAGACCAGCAACTTTTTCCAATTTTTATGCCCAATTTCGATGATTTTGGGCAAATTGGGCCCTCAGTTCCTGTTCTTAGGGGAAAGGGGGACCCGGTTGATCTCTGCGCTGTAGCCCATCTGCCTCAAAGTTCGCCGTACTGTCGTTCAAGATGTTTTTTGCCACCTTGGTTGTAACAGGGGTTTTTGATCACTGTTGCTTTCTATCAGCGAACCTTTGCCCATTCTCCTTTGACCTCTGGCATCAACAAGGCATTTCCCGCCACGGGACTGCCGTCACTGATGTTTTTTTTTTTTTGGGACTTCTTTTAAAAAACCCTAAGAGGGTTGTACTGAAAATCCAGGAATCACATTTCTGAAATCAAACCACCCTTCTGGCCCCAACAACCACCCCCACTTCAAAGGAAACTAAAAATCACCTTTCTTCCCCAAACTATGCCGTTTGAACTGCAGGGTTTTGTCTTGACCATTTTACATCCCTAAATGCACTGAGTTCCGCATGTGAGGGCCTGATTAAAAATTAAGTTTTAAGGGCAGTTGGCATTGTACCTAATAAAGGGGCCCGTGAGTGTAACGTGAAAACATATATATGCACACACACATATATTTATATATGTTTTTTATAATTTAAAATAAATATATATTATATATATATTTTTAAAATATATATATATATAAAAACCACAACACCATAAAAATGGTTTGTAACAGCATTAGGGGGCGGGGTTTATGGTTTGGGGTAGGTTTTGAGTGTGGCCTTAGGGGTATAACATTGAAAGAATTTTTTTTTAAGAATTAAAAAAAAAGGGAATTTCTAGTATTTTTTAGTAGTCTTCCAAAAATTCCCCTAGCAGGTGTTTCCATGTGGGGCTGTTAAAAGCAGCTTCGGGGGAAAAGATCTCTCAAAAGAAAAGCCACCTGGGATCCCACGAACGAATAATTTCCTGGGATAAAAAACACAAGGGAGGGGCTCATCGGTCCCCCGTACAAATGCCGACAGCCCTAAAAAAACCTGATTTCTCTTTTGGAAAAAACAATCAGCAGCTCCTGCCACTCCCCCCCTTTTATGCCACGAGGGCACCGGAAGTGATAAGATAATTTTTTTTTAACCCAGGAAAAAACTGGTTTGGAACGGTTGAAGAAGCGCTGGTTAAAAAGTTTTTAAAGTAACCAACAAAAGTTGAGAATAGAACATTTTTTGATATAAAAGCAAACGCTTTTGCGGGTCCTCCTGTTTATCAGATACATGCGATCCAATGACATACATGAGACTTTTCCCAACAAGTCCAAAAATAGTCAGATTAAAAATTTTTACCATCCCCCCATTGAACAATTCACCCCTTGACACCGAAGACCTAAAGATTGACCCAAAAGAGAGGTCTTTTGGATGTACAATTGAACACACGAGACCAGTAGCTAATAAGTTCAGGAATCTTCTTTAAAAAAAAAAAAAAGAAAAAAAAAAGGGAAGAAAGGAAAAAGATTTTTTTTTTTTTTAATAGATTCACCCCCGCATGTATTTTTTTTTTTTAAAATGTATGGTGGTCAGTTAGGGAATTATCTTTGCCCCCCTTCTTTCTTTACATGGGGTATGCAAAAATTTTTTTTTTAAAAATTTTTTTATAATAAATATATACTTTTTTGTCAATATTTTTTTCTAAATAGTGATTTTAATATTTTAAATATGTTTAAGCGGTTTATATCCTTCATTTTTATGTTGTTTTAAATGTAATTTTTTTTGTTTCATATTTTGTTTTTTTAAAGTGTTATTTATTTATTTCCAGTAACAGGTACGAGTCCCTTTATAGTGTGTATCTTTCACATAATTTCACTAATTTACATATGTTTTGTTGTTTCCCAATTTTAAGTTTATTGAACCCGTTTCCAAGTTCAGCCATTCAACCCGTTTCTGTAAAAACCCTATTTAAAGTCAGTTGCTTTTTGGGATGCATTATTGTAAAGCAGGGGACTGCGAAAGCGTTATTTTTTTATTTCAATAAATGTTCTTTTCCAATTATGTTGAGTATATTTTAAAGATTTTTTAACCAGCGCTTCAGTCAGCGGTTCCAAACCAGCGTGGTTGATCCTTGGATCTACAAAGAAAATTATCTTAGTTTTCCCATTTTCAGCGTATGGCGTTGTAACAGAGGTTAGAGATGTGTTTTCGTGATTGTTTTGGGTTTAGAGTATGGGCATTAGAGGTGACAAAAATGTAAAAAAGCAAAAATTAAAAAAAAAAATACCATAATTCCCTAGTTTGTAAGGCCGGAAAAAAAAAAAAGGTAAAACCAGTTCCCTATTGTCTTTGTAACGCATTAGAGTTTTGTTAGTTCGTAGTTTGTGGGGAGGGTTTAGTTGATAAAAAATATAAAATATTTATATATATATATATAATATATATATTAAATTATTTTATATATAATTATTATATATATATATTATATATTTAAAAATATTTTAAAAAAATTTAAAAAAAGAAAGAAAAAGATTAAAAAATAATTACATATTTATTTATTTTGAAGGGCCCAAAAAAAAAAGATGAGCCCGTCCGTTCCCTAATGGCTTTTGAAACAGAGTTAGAGGTCACTGCTAGTGTTCGGTTGGGAACAAATAAAATAACCCGTTAGTTACCAAATTTTTTTTGGGACAATTTAAATTTAAGAATCGTTATGGTTTCCCGGAAATTACACCCCAAGGAACCTAAAAGTGCGTGCCAGATTTAATACGAATTTTAGCGGATTTTTACTTGAAACAAGTGTGATGTGTTTCAATGTTTTATCTAAAAAAAGAAACAAGAATGGAAAATGCACGTTCCATAACATCAAGTGCGTAGAAAGGTTTTAAAAGCAAACCCCAAAATCATGTTTAAAATTTTCGTGTGGATACCTGTAATGTCATTCACTCTTAGTCAAAGTAATCTTATTGCTACCCCTGGCATAAATGTCAATGTCAGTATTTTTCACCACTTTTTTAAAATTTTTTTACTTCCGAGGGGAAAAAATTTGTAGAACACAGTAATACAGATAAACTTGTTCGTTTGCTAAGACTCCCAACTTTCAAAAAAAATGAAAAATTTTAAATTTTTTAAATTTTTACCCTTTTGTAGGGGAGGTAAAAAAAATCTTTCATTCAATATTATTGGGCATCAAATGCCATACATGTCACCACAATTTTTTCCGGGATTATGTCCCGAACCAGATATGAAATACTCAATTTCTCCATACACCTTCCAGCCAAAATTAAAGGCTTTTAAAAATAAAAGGCCCTTTTTACTAAATTTTTTAAATGATTCCTTTTGAGGAGCATATAACCCTTAACCAAGTTTGGCAGTGGATAAGTTGCTAATGAATTTTAAAGGATGTCTCTCTTCCCACCAGTTCATAACCTCCAAAAGTGCAAAATATGGTGTCAAAATATATGTTATGTGAAGCATCCTAGTTTTACGTACACCTTGTTTTTAAAAAACCTTAAAGGAGGGTTTGGAAATTTAAACCGGGGGCCCCTTCAAATATCGGTACTACTGGCAAATTTGTGTGGGATTTATTGGGCCCTTTTCTACACAAGGGGTATAATATATATATACAGACAGCTTTTAGGCTGCATTCCTTCATTTTTATGTACATTGTCCAAAATAAATGCATTTAAATTGACACCTTTGTAAAAAAAAAAAAAAAAAAAAAAAAAAATTGTTTCTCAACTGCTTTGCATTAATTTCAGCAAAAGAAACCATGGGGCCGAAGTACTTCATATATCCCTAGACAAATACAGAAAGGAGTGTTGTTTTCAAAATGGGGTAATTTAGGGGGTTTTTTAAATTTAGGAGGGGGAAAATCGTTCTAACGAAGTGGAAATTCTTTAGGAATTTCAGGAAAATTTTGATTCTAAAGAAGCAAGTTTGGGGTGATTGGGAAAACGGCGTATTTTAATTGAAAAAATGGCCGCAAGCATGCTTACAGGGGCCCCAAAAGTTTTTTTTTGGGGGGAAAAAAGGGGTAATTACTGTTTTTCAAAAAAAATGGAAGCCAAAAAAAATTTTTCCTTGATTCCAACATATTTTTTAATCCAGGTTTAATTTAAAAGGGGGTTTTTTTTCAAGTTTCCAATTTTTAAAAACCCCTCCGTTTTTTTTGAATTTTTTTGGGTTAATTTTAATTGAAGTTTTTTTTTTTTGTAAAAAAACTGTTTTTTAAGCAAAGGTTTTTCCTGGACAAAAATTTTATTCCAAGGTAAATTTAAACTTTTTCTTTTTTTCAGTAAAACACGTTTTTAAAAACCCCCAAAACCCGTTATTTTTGGTGTATTCTTTGGCAATTTATATTCAAGGTTAAAAGCTTTTTTTTTGCTTTGTAGTAGTAAAAGAAACGTGTTTTTTAACGCCAAAGAAAAAATTTTTTCCTGGGGAATCCTTTTTGCATAATTTTATCCCAAGGTTTAAATTTAAAGGGGTTTCTGCTTTTTTAGTCAGTTAAAATAAACCGTTTTTAAACCCCCCAACCGTTAATTTTTTGGCTGCCATTTCTTTTGCGAATTTTTTCCGGGGTTTAATTTAAAGGGGTTTTTGCTTTTGAAAAAAAAGGGGTTTTTAAACCCCAAAAAAAAATTTTTTTTCCTTAGCATAATTTATATCGAGGTTAATTTGATGTTTTGCTTTTTGTCAGTTAAAAAAATTTTTTTAAACGCCCCATAAGTTTTTTTTTGGCCCTTTCTTTTGCGCAAATTTTTAAACCAAGGGTTAATTAAGCTTTTTGCTTTTGTTAAAGGAAAAAAGGTTTTTCAACGCCCAAAAAAAGAAATTTTTCCTATGATACCAAAAGCATAATTTATAAACAAATTAATTAAGCTTTTTTCTGCTTTTTAGTCATAAAAACACTCTTTTTTCCGCCCATAAAAGTTTAATTTTTTGGCAACCCCCTTTTTTTGGCAATTTAATCCCAAGGGTTAATTTAAAAGGGTGTTTTGTTTTTGTCATAAAAAAACGGGGTTTTTCAAAGCCCCAAAGAAGAAAATTTTTTTGGGAATCCTATAGCAAAATTTTTACCAAAAATTAATAAAACGTGTTTTGGGTTTTTTGTCAGTAAAATACAAGCTTTTAAACGCCCCATACCGTTAATTTTTTGGTGTCATTTTTTGCGCAATTTAATCAAGGGGGTTTAAATTAAAGGGGTTTGTGCTTTGTATCAGTAAAGAATGTGTTTTTAAGCCAAAGAAGAAATTTTTCCTTTTTCTTTTTTTATAGAAGGTAATTAAGGGGTTTCTGCTGTTTATTAGTAAAATACAATTTTAACACGCCACATACCCGTTAATTTTTGGCTGCTTTTTTTTTGGCAATTTATATCCAAGGGTTTAATTAAGCATGTTTTTTGCTTTTTTATCATAAAAGAAACGGGGTTTTTCAACGCTAAGAAGAAATTTTTTTGGTGATTCCTATGCATAATTTTTATCCCAAGGTTAATTAAGGTGTTTCGTTTTTTTGCCAGTAAAATACCCGTATTTTTAAAAGAAAATACCCGTTAATTTTTGGGTTTTCATTTCTTTTTTCGCAAATTTTTATCCAGTTAAAAGGTGTTTGTGGCATTATAGTCGTAAATAAAGGTGTTTTTCAAAAACCAAAAAAGAATTTTTTTTTTTGGGGATTCTATGCATAATTATATCCCAAGGTTTTTTAAATTTAAACGGTTTGTTTTTTAGTCAGTAAAATAAAAATGTTTCAAAAGCCACATACCCTTAATTTGGGGGTCATTTTCTTTTCTGCAATTTATATCCAAGGGTTAATTAAGGTGTTTTGTGTTGTAGTCAGTAAATCACGCGTTTTAACACGCCACTACCCCTTAATTAACCCTTGGGTAAAATTCGCAAAAGAAATGAGCTGCCAAAATTAATTGGGGATGTGGCTGTTAAAAAAGTGCATTTTTTCTGATACAAACAGGAAACCCTTTAGTTAAACCCTTCGGTTTTAAAATTTTGTACAGGGAAAAAAATTTTTCTTTGGCTTTAAAAACATAGTTTCGTTTAATGATACAAAAAACGAACACCCTTAATTAACCCCCTTGGGTATAAATTGCAGAAAATAAAAAGACAGCCAAAAATTAACTGGTAGTGGCTTTTAAAACATTGTTATTTCATGACAAAAAAAACAAAAAAAAACGCTTTAATTAACCCCAGATATAAATTTGCTTTAGGAATCCCAGGAAAAAACTCTCTTTGGCGTTGAAAAACTAGTTTCTTTTACGTACAATAGCACAAACACGTTAATTAACCCCTTGGATTAAATTGAGAAAATAAATAGCGCCCAAAAATTTAAATGGGTTTTGGGTGTTAAAACGACGTTTTTTTTTGACTACAAAAGCAGAAAAACCCTTAAATTTAACCCCTTTGGGTATTTTAAATTTCGCAAAAAAATGAAACTGCCAAAAATTAAAACATTTTTCTTTTTTTTGGGGGGGGTTTTTTTTTTTTAAAAAAAAAACACTATTTTAACCGCCAAAAAAAAACCCCTTAATTTATGGCTGTCATTTTTTTTGCGCAATTTTTATCCAAGGGTTAATTAAGCGTGTTTGTGCTATTGTAGTCAGTAAAAGAAACTGTGTTTTTCAGCGGCAAAGAGGAATTTTTTCCTGTAGCATAATTTATATCCGACGGTTAATTAAGCGTGTTTCTGCTGTTGTAGTCAGTAAAATACACGTCGTTTTAACACGCCACATACCAGTTAATTTTTGGCTGCTTATTTCATTTGCGCAATTTATATCCAAGGGTTAATTAAGCGTGTTCGTGCTATTGTAGTCAGTAAAATAAACCGTGTTTTTCAACGCCAAAGAAGACATTTTTCCGGTAGCATAATTTATATCCGAAGGTTATTTAAGCGTGTTTCTGCTTTTTTAGTCAGTAAAAATTACCACGTCATTTTTCAAGCTACGCCACATAACCCAGTTAATTTTTGGCTGCTCATTTCTTTTGCGCAGTTTATATCCAAGGGTTACCCAAGCCTGTTAGTGGGTTAATTTGGTGTCAAATACAGGGTGTGTATTTGTCATATACAGATATCTTCATTAAACAGAGTCTGTACATTTTTGAACAAACAGTATGTCAGACAGAGAGGTGGCAGGCTCTTCACATGCGAGTGGCAGTGGCACAAACATTCCTGGAGTAGGCACAGGTCACAGTACAGTAAGGGGACGTCGCAACAGGGGTCACTTGGTGAGGCCAGAACTTCCGGTGTCATCTAGCGGTCGTGTGTTGACATGTGGTTGACTAGGTCATCCACTTCCTCCCAGATGACATTTGACAACCCCAGCCAAGAGTCGGTGGGAACGTCAGACACAACCCTTAGTTGGCATGGCCCGGGAGCGGGTCAGCGGCCCTCACCAGTCCTCAACCCGCCTCTTTTCCCTACGATTCCCTCAGCCAAGGATCTACTATGTGGTCTGGGCTCAGCGTTATAATACAGCGAGGATGAACAATTTGAGGAGGACAGTCAGCAGCTACTTGGCAGTGAAGAAATGGGGCCGATATCCCCTGCTTCTTGCAGTAGGCGGCAAAGTATAGATGTGGAGAGTGGCAGGGGGAGGTTAATGTTGTGAGGGGTCACCCTCTCATACCAAGACCTGTGATAAGGACAGCAGTGCGATGAAAACAAAATAGATGATGATGTAGCCAACCACAGTTGGGAGCCGGGTGAGGCAAGGGCTTCATCATCGTCAGGAGAAGAGGGCGTCAGCTTGCGCGTCAGGCAGCGGCGCAGCCAGCAAATGGATAGTGTGGCCGTGAGTCAGCAGGATAGCAGCAGTGTGAGGTTGGGAGCCAAGTGGCCACGGGGTAGAAATCCCGCTTCGCAGGTCCAAGAAAGTAGCGGCGGTAGTAGTCACTCAGTGTGGAGCGTTGGTGGTAAAATCAGCTACTCGGCGGTGTGGCAGTTCTTTGCTAAGATACCGAAGAAGCCGAATATGGGTATATGTAGAATCTGTGGGGCAGAAAGTGAAGCGTGGCCAGGGAACTAACGTTGGCACCACGGCCCTGCGTAACACTTTGCAGCGTCACCACCCGGTGGCCTGGGAGAAACGTGGCTCAGATGTGGTGGTCTATCCTGCCGCCGCAGCAACAGCAGCAGCGCGCCCAGTGGCAAGCATTTCCATTGCAGCCAGTCAAGGCTCCATCACCTCTCAGTAGGGAGCTGTTTCTCTTTGACATCATCTTTCCCCGGGCCAGATGCTCCTTTCTCCTCGCTACTCATGGCGCCAGCAGTCATTCAACGGTGATTGCAAAGAGACAACGTATGCGTCCAACCATCCTAAGGTGTAGAAGCTGACTGTGTCCTGTCCAAGTTGTTTGGGGAAATGCAGTCCTTCCCTTTCCAAAAAGGTGGAATTGCACTGTTTAGAGAACTAAAATGGCTTGTGTAACCGAGGGGAGAGTTCCAAGCTGTAATTTTTTTTCCAAAAATGCAGAACAGCCCTTCACAAATTTGTAGAACAGAAGGGAGGTCTTCCTTGAGCTTATCGGTTTGTTCCAAGGTGCACGGCAGCGCAGATGTGTCGAGTTGTAACTACGGTCAGGGCCAGTACATGTCCTTTATGGCCCACTGGGTGAATGTGCTTCCTGCCCAGCCACACCAACAACTTGGACAGGAGACGCCGCTTTCTCCTCCACGTTGTCAAACTGCTGCTACTGCGCCAATGTCCGCCTCCTCCTCCTCCACTATTACCACAACCATCTCAGCCTCCACAAGTACTGCTTCATCATACCACATGTGTAGGGCACAATGGTGTCACGCAGTTCTACACCTGGCTTGCCTCCGTGAGCAAAGTCACACAGGGGAGGAACTGCTCCGCGTCATGCAGTAAGAAATCGATGTGTGGCTTTTTTCCGCGCCAACTGCAAATTGGAACCATGGTATGGACAATGGGAGGAACATGGTGGGCCGCGCTGCACCGAGGAGGGATGGTCCATGCACCCTGCATGGCACACGAGTTCAATCTGGTTATGAGAAGTTTCCTGAAGTCTTCCACCGATCTTCAGAAGATTCTGAAAATGGCCAGGAAACTGTGCATGCACTTAATCCATTCCTACAAAGCCAGGCACACCCTCCTCGAGTTGCAGCAGCAGGGGAAAAAGGCCTCCCCAACCACTCTGATATCGATGTTTCCCCCCGTTGGAATTCCACCCCACGTTGGCCGACTGTTTGAACGAAAAGGCCATTAACATTTTTTTTTATATACAGGCCGGACAGGGAAACCCCCCCCGTGTAACTTTGTGCACCCAAAGGCAGCTCATGTTGACACCCCGCCGGGGTGAGGCCCTTTTAGGGCCCCGTTTTTTTGTCATCCCAGGACTAGGGATTAATAACGTCATTACACTGTTCTGCCTGGAACAGATGCTGAAAATCTGTTTGGGCAGGGGACTGGAGACATGGCGACTAATTCTCCGGACTGAGTGCGGGGGGGAGGAATGGGGGGAGGGGAGGACATTGGGGCACAAGCATTGTCTGGGAAAAATTAGTGTTTTTTCTACCCGGGACAGGACGGAGAAGCAGGAGTAGCGGAGGAAGTAGTGGGATAGGAAGCGAGGCAGATGACCCCAAGACCGTGGCATTATACAGTGGAGATGGAGGCAGGGAGTCCCCAGGTTTTTTTGCAGATGGGGCCCCCAGCATGCTGATTTGCCGGGTAGTGACGACGAATAGTCCCCCACCGCCAGAGGGATGATTTGGCTCTTTACCCCTTTTGGCCCCCCTACTGGCCAAAATGGGAGCCTTTTTTTCCCGCTGTTGAGAGGGGGGACAAAACCAAAAAACTATAAGAAAACCTCCTTGGGCAGTTTGCTACGTTCCAAAAAAACCTTTTTGGCCAAGGAAATTCACCTCCACCTTCTTCTTATACCAAAAAAGTTCCCAAAAAAGTTTTTTTTTGAAGTATAGTTTTTTTTTTGAAGTAGTCAATTTTTTCCCCTAGTATGTGCGGATTTTCCTTCATCC
>JAODAL010086201.1:0-10329 GCA_025379985.1 Phyllomedusa bahiana
CCCATGCCCCTCCTTTCCTGCCCCCGTGCCCCTCCTGTTCTGCCCCCAGTGCCCCTCCTGTCGCCCAGTGCCCCTCCTGTCTGCCCCAGTCCCCTCCTGTGCGCCCGGGGGCCCCCCTTGCTGCCCGTGCCCCTCCTGTATGCCCCAGTGCCCCTCCGTCTGCCCCCCTCCCCTCTTGCTGCCCCTCCTGTCTGCCCAGTGCCCCCCCTGTACTGCCCCATGCCCCTCCTTCTGCCCCATCCCCCCCTGTCTGCCCCAGTCCCCCTCCTGTACCCCCAGTCCCCTCCTGTCGCCCCCCTCCCCTCCTTATGCCCCATGCCCCTCCTGTGCTGCCCCTCCTGTGCTGCCCCTTCCCCTCTGTGCTGCCCCTCCTGTGCCCACAGTGCCCCTCCTGTACTGCCCCCAGTGCCCCTCCTGTACTGCCCCCAGTGCCCCTCCGGTTCTGCCCCAGGGCCCCTCCTTTGCGGCCCCAGTGACCCTCCTGTGCTGCCCCAGTGCGCCTCCTGTGCTGCCCCCAGTGTCCCTCCTGTGCCGCCCCCAGTGCCCCTCCTGTGCCGCCCCCAGTGCCCCTCCTGCACGGCCCCCAGTGACCCTCCCGTGCTGCCCCAGTGCCCCTCCTGTGCTGCCCCTCCTGTGCTGCCCCAGGGCCCCTCCTGTACTGCCCCCAGTGCCCCTCCTGTACTGCCCCCAGTGCCCCTCCTGTACTGCCCCAGTGCCCCTCCTGTGCTGCCCCAGTGCCCCTCCTGTGCTGCCCCTCCTGTGCTGCCACAGTGCCCCTCCTGTACTGCCCCAGTGCCCCTCCTGTACTGCCCCCAGTGCCCCTCCTGTACTGCCCCAGTGCCCCTCCTGTGCTGCCCCCAGTGCCCCTCCTGTACTGCCCCCAGTGCCCCTCCTGTACTGCCCCAGTGCCCCTCCTGTACTGCCCCAGTGCCCCTCCTGTACTGCCCCAGTGCCCCTCCTGTGCTGCCACAGTGCCCCTCCTGTGATGCCCCAGTGCCCCTCCCGTGCTGCCCCAGTGCCCCTCCTGTGCTGCCCCTCCTGTGCTGCCCCAGTGCCCCTCCTGTACTGCCCCCGTGCCCCCCAGTTACTGCCCCAGTGCCCCTCCTGTACTGCCCCCAGTGCCCCTCCTGTACTGCCCCCGTGCCCCTCCTGTACTGCCCCAGTGCCCCTCCTGTGCTGCCCCCAGTGCCCCCCCCTGTACTGCCCTCCCCGTGCTGCCACAGTGCCCCTCCTGTACTGCCCCAGTGCCCCTCCTGTACTGCCCCCAGTACCCCACCTGTACTGCCCCAGTGCCCCACCGTTTCTGCCCCAGTGCCCCTCCTGGGACTGCCCCCCAGTGCCCCTCCTGTAACTGCCCCAGTGCCCCTCCTGTGCTGCCACAGTGCCCCTCCTGTACTGCCCCAGTGCTCCTCCTGACTGGGCCCCCCGTGCCCCTCCTGTACTGCCCCAGTGCCCCTCCTTGCTGCCCCTTTTTCCCAGTGCCCCCTCCTGTACTGCCCCAGTGCCCCTCCTTGCTGCCCCAGTGCCCCCCTGTACTGCCCCATTGCCCCTCATGTACTGCCCCAGTGCCCCTCCTGGGCTCCCCCAGTGCCCCCTGTACGCCTCCAGTGCCCCTCCCCTTTCGCCCCCTAGGGCTCCTCCCTTGCTGTCCCCAGTGCCCCTCCTGTGATGCCCCAGTGCCCCTCCCGTGCTGCCCCAGTGACCCTCCTGTGCTGCCCCTCCTGTGCTGCCCCAGTGCCCCTCCTGTCCTGCCCCCAGTGCCCCTCCTGTGCTGCCCCAGTGCCCCTCCTGTACTGCCCCAGTGCCCCTCCTGTACTGCCCCCAGTGCCCCTCCTGTACTGCCCCAGTGCCCCTCCTGTACTGCCCCCAGTACCCCTCCTGTACTGCCCCAGTGCCCCTCCTGTGCTGCCCCAGTGCCCCTCCTGTACTGCCCCAGTGCCCCTCCTGTGCTGCCACAGTGCCCCTCCTGTACTGCCCCCAGTGCCCCTCCTGTACTGCCCCAGTGCCCCTCCTGTGCTGCCCCAGTGCCCCTCCTGTACTGCCCCAGTGCCCCTCCTGTGCTGCCCCAGTGCCCTCCTGTACTGCCCCAGTGCCCCTCCTGTACTGCCCCCAGTGCCCCTCCTGTGCCGCTCCCAGTGCCCCTCCTGTACTGCCCCATTGCCCCCTCCTGTTCGGCCCCGAGGGCTCCTCCCTTGCTGTCCCAGTGCCCCTCCTGTGATGCCCCAGTGCCCCTCCCGTGCCCGCCTCCAATGCTCCCCTGTGCTGCCCCTCCTGTGCCCCCAGAGGCCCCTCCTGACTGCCCCATTGCCCCTCCTGTACTGCCCCAGTGCCCCTCCTTGCGCCCCAGTTCCCCTCCTGTACTGCCCCAGTGCTCCCTCCCTGTACTTTGCCCCCTGGCCCCTCCTGTTCTGCCCCAGTGCCCCTCCTGTACTGCCCCAGTGCCCCTCCTGTGCTGCCCCAGTGCCCCTCCTGTGCTGCCCCTCCTGTGCTGCCCCAGTGCCCCTCCTGTGCTGCCCCTCCTGTGCTGCCACAGTGCCCCTCCTGTGCTGCCCCAGTGCCCCTCCTGTGCTGCCCCAGTGCCCCTCCTGTACTGCCCCCAGTGCCCCTCCTGTACTGCCCCAGTGTCCCTCCTGTGCTGCCCCCAGTGCCCCTCCTGTACTGCCCCAGGGCCCCCTCCTGTGCCGCCCCCAAATGCCCCTTTCCCGCCAGCCCCAGTGACCCTCCCGTGCTGCCCCAGTGCCCCTCCTGTGCTGCCCCTCCTGTGCTGCCCAAAGGCCCCACCTGTGCTGCCCCCTGCCCCTCCTGTGCTTTCCCCTCCCCTGTGCTGCCACAGTGCCCCTCCTGTACTGCCCCAGTGCCCCTCCTGTGCGGCCCCCAGGGACCCTCCCGTGCTGCCTCCATGCCCCTCCTGTGCTGCCCTTGCCCCCTCCTGTACTGCCCCAGTGCCCCTCCTGTACTGCCCCCAGTGCCCCTCCTGTACTGCCCCAGTGCCCCTCCTGTACTGCCCCCAGTGCCCCTCCTGTACTGCCCCATGTCTCCTCCCGTGCTGCCCCAAGTGCCCCTC
The DNA here is from genome assembly GCA_025379985.1 of Phyllomedusa bahiana. Lineage (NCBI taxonomy): Eukaryota > Metazoa > Chordata > Amphibia > Anura > Hylidae > Phyllomedusa > Phyllomedusa bahiana. Next base: position 3,065 of record JAODAL010086201.1, read on the forward strand.
CTGTGTTGCCCCCAGTGTCCCTCCTGTTCTGCCCCCAGTGCCCCTCCTGTGCCGCCCCATGCCTCCGCACGGCCCCCAGATGCCCTCCGCCGGCTGCCCCATGACCCTCCTGGTGCTGCCCCAGTGCCCACCGTGCTGGGCCCCACCTGTGCGCCACAGTGCCCCTCCTGTAAGTCCCCAGTGCCCCCCTGTACTGCCCCAGGCCCCTCCTGTGCTGGCCCATGGGGCCCCTCCTGTGCTGCCCCTCCTGTGCTGCCCACAGGGGCCCTCCTGTACGCCCTTTCCCTCCTGTACTGCCCGCAAAGTGCCCCTCCTGGGCCCCTAGGGCTCCCCCTTGCTGCCTCCAGTGCCCCTCCTGTGCTGCCCAGGCCTCCTGTGCCGCCCCGCACTCCTCCTCCTGTGCCGCCCCGCACTCCTCCTCCTGTGCCGCTCCCAGGCCCCCCTGTATCCCCAGTGCCCCCTGTGGCGGCCCCTAGGGGGTTCCTCCCTTGCTGCCCATGTCCCTCCTGTGCTGCCTCCAGTGCCCCTCCCGAGCTGCCCCAGTGCCCCTCCTGTGCTGCCCCTCCTGTGCCCGCCCCAGTGCCCCTCCTGTCCTGCCCCCCGTGCCCCTCCGTTTTCCCCAGTCCCCTCCTTTTCTGCCCCCAGTGCCCCTCCGTACTGCCCCAGTCCCCTCCTTACTGCCCCCAGCTCCCCTGTGCCCCCTAGGGCTCCTCCCCCGCTACCTTTTCCCTTCCCCCTATTTTTCCCCCCAATGCCCTATTTTTTCCGCCCCCAGTGCTCCTCCTGTGCCGCCCCCAATGCCCCTCCAGTGCCGCGCCCAGGGCCCCTCCGTACTCCCCCTGCCCCTCCCCGGGTGCCCCAGTCCCCTCCTGTGCGGCCCCTAGGCTCCTCCATTGCTGCCCTCCAGTCCCCTATTGGCCACCCTCCAGTGCCCCATTGTGCCTCCCCCCGTGTCCTTCTGCCCCTCCCGTGCTGCCAAGTCCCCTCCTTCTGGGGCCCCCTACCCCTCCTGACTGCCCCCAGTCCATTCCTTACGCCCTTGGGCCCCCCGTACGCCCCCTGCCCCCTTCTTCTGCCCCATGGCCCCTTTTTTGTGCGGGCCCCCATGCCCCTCCTTACTCCCCAGTGCCCCCCCCCCTTTCTGCCCCATGCCCCCCCTGTACGCCCCAGGCCCCTCCTGTGCTCCCCTCCTTGGGTGCCACGGTCCCTCCTTACTGCCCCAGGAGGGCACTGGGGCAGTACAGGAGGCACTGGGGGAACAGGAATGGCACGGAGCAGTACAGGAGGGGGACTGGGCATACAAGGGGCCGTGGGCAGCACAGGAGGGGGCACTGGGGGCAGCACAGGAGGGGCACTGGGGCAGGACAGGAGGACACTGGGGGCAGCACAGAGGGGGATGGGGGCGGCACAGGGGGGATTGGGGGCACACAGGAGGGACACTGGGGGGAGCACAGGGGGCAGGGGGGACACAGGGGGTCACTGGGGGAGCACGGGGGGGCACGGGGCCTACAGAGGGCACTGGGGGGGCCCCAGGGGGCGGCACTGGGGGAGTAACAGGGGGGGCAATGTGGCAGCACGGAGGGGGATGGGGGCAGCAAGGAGGGCACTGGGGCACAAAAGGGGGGCACTGCGGACAGCAACGAGGAGCCCTAGGGCCGCACAGGAGTGGCACTGGGCAGTACGGAGGGGGGACGGGGGCGGGACAGGGGGGCATTGGGGGCGGCACAGAGGGCACTGGGGGCGGGACAAAGGGGGACTGGGGGGTGGGGACAATAGGGCACTGGAGGCAGAAGGGGGGAGCCCCAGGGGCCGCACAGGGGAGCACTGGGGCATACAGGAGGGGCACTGGGGCTACAGGGGGGGCAGGGGCAGCTCAGGAGGGGCACTGTGGCAGCACAGGAGGGTCACGGGGGCAGTACAGGCGGGGCACTGGGGCAGCACGGGAGGGGCACTGGGGCAGCACAGGAGGGCACTGGGACAGCAAGGAGAGCCCTAGGGCCGCACCGGAGGGGCCCTGGGGCTGTACTGGTTGGGCACTGGGTGCGGCACCGGTTGGGCATGGGGGGCGGCACAGGAGGAGCACTGGGGGCGGCACAGGAGGGGCACTGGGGCAGTACAGGAGGGGCACTGGGGCAGCACAGGAGGGGCACTGGAGGCAGCAAGGGAGGAGCCCTAGGGGCCGCACAGGAGGGGCACTGGGGCAGTACAGGAGGGGCACTGTGGCAGCACAGGAGGGGCAGCACAGGAGGGGCACTGGGGCAGCACAGGAGGGGCACTGGGGCAGTACAGGAGGGGCACTGGGGCAGCACAGGAGGGGCACTGGGGCAGCACAGGAGGGGCAGCACAGGAGGGGCACTGGGGCAGCACAGGAGGGGCACTGGGGCAGTACAGGAGGGGCACTGGGGGCAGTACAGGAGGGGCACTGGGGCAGTACAGGAGGGGCACTGTGGCAGCACAGGAGGGGCAGCACAGGAGGGGCACTGGGGCAGCACAGGAGGGGCACTGGGGCAGTACAGGAGGGGCACTGGGGGCAGTACAGGAGGGGCACTGGGGCAGTACAGGAGGGGCACTGTGGCAGCACAGGAGGGGCAGAACGGGAGGGCATTGGGGCAGTACAGGAGGGGCCCTGGGGCAGCACAGGAGGAGCACTGGGGCAGTACAGGAGGGGCACTGAGGGCATACAGAGGGCACTGGGGCAGTACAGGAGGGGCACTGTGGCAGCACAGGAGGGGCAGTACAGGAGGGGCACTGGGGGCGGCACAGGAGGGGCACTGGGGGCAGTACAGGAGGGACACTGGGGGCAGCACCGGAGGGGCACTGGGGCAGCACAGGAGGGGCACTGGGGCAGTACAGGAGGGGCACTGTGGCAGCACAGGAGGGGCAGCACAGGAGGGGCACTGGGGCAGCACGGGAGGGGCACTGGGGGCCGTGCAGGAGGGGCACTGGGGGCGGCACAGGAGGGGCACTGGGGGCAGTACAGGAGGGACACTGGGGCAGCACAGGAGGGGCACTGGGGCCAGTCCAGGAGGGGCACTGGGGCAGTACAGGAGGGGCACTGGGGCAGTACAGGAGGGGCACTGGGGCAGTACAGGAGGGGCACTGGGAGCGGCACAGGAGGGGCACTGGGGCAGTACAGGAGGGGCACTGGGGGCAGTACAGGAGGGGAACTGGGGCAGCACAGGGGGGGCACTGGGGCAGTACAGGAGGGGCACTGGGGCAGCACAGGAGGGGCACTGGGGCAGTACAGGAGGGGCACTGTGGCAGCACAGGAGGGGCAGCACAGGAGGGGCAGCACAGGAGGGGCACTGGGGGCCGTGCAGGAGGGGCACTGGGGGCGGCACGGGAGGGGCACTGGGGGCAGCACAGGAGGGGCACTGGGGCAGTACAGGAGGGGCACTGGGGCAGTACAGGAGGGGCACTGGGGCAGGCCCGGAGGGGCACTGTGGCAGCACAGAGGGGCAGCACAGAGGGCAAGGGGCAGCACAGGAGGGCACTGGGGCAGTACAGGAGGGCACTGGGGCAGTACAGAGGGGCAGTGGGGCAGTACAGGAGGGCACTGTGGCAGCACAGGAGGGCAGCACAGGAGGGCACTGGGCAGCACGGGACGGCACTGGGGCAGTTCAGGAGGGGCACTGGGGGCGGCACAGGAGGGGCACTGGGGGCAGCACAGGAGGGACACTGGGGGCAGTACCCCTCCTGTACTGCCCCAGTGCCCCTCCTGTGCTGCCCCAGTGCCCCTCCTGTACTGCCCCCAGTGCCCCTCCTGTGCTGCCCCAGTGCCCCTCCTGTGCTGCCCCAGTGCCCCTCCTGTGCCGCCCCCAGTGCCCCTCCTGCACGGCCCCCAGTGCCCCTCCCGTGCTGCCCCTCCTGTGCTGCCCCTCCTGTGCTGCCTCTGTGCCCCTCCTGTACTGCCCCAGTGCCCCTCCTGTACTGCCCCAGTGCCCCTCCTGTGCTGCCCCAGTGCCCCTCCTGTACTGCCCCCAGTGCCCCTCCTGTGCTGCCCCAGTGCCCCTCCTGTACTGCCCCAGTGCCCCACCTGTACTGCCCCAGTGCCCCTCCTGTGCGGCCCCTAGGGCTCCTCCCTTGCTGCCTCCAGTGCCCCTATTGTTCCACCTCCAGTGCCCCTCCTGTGCTGCCCCCAGTGCCCCTCCTGTACTGCCCCAGTGCCCCTCCTGTGCCGCTCCCAGTGCCCCTCCTGTACTGCCCCAGTGCCCCTCCTGTGCGGCCCCTAGGGCTCCTCCCTTGCTGTCCCCAGTGCCCCTCCTGTGATGCCCCAGTGCCCCTCCCGGGCTGCCCCAGTGCCGCTCCTGTGCGGCCCCTCCTGTGCTGCCCCCAGTGCCCCTCCTGTACTGCCCCAGTGCCCCTTCTGTACTGCCCCCAGTGCCCCTCCTGTACTGCCCCAGTGCCCCTCCTGTACTGCCCCAGTGCTCCTCCTGTGCGGCCCCTAGGGCTCCTCCCTTGCTGCCTCCAGTGCCCCTATTGTGCCGCCCCCAGTGCTCCTCCTGTGCCGCCCCCAATGCCCCTCCTGTGCCGCACCCAGTGCCCCTCCTGTTACTGCCCCAGTGCCCCTCCTGTGCGGCCCCTAGGGCTCCTCCCTTGCTGTCCCCAGTGCCCCTCCTGTGATGCCCCAGTGCCCCTCCCGTGCTGCCCCAGTGCCCCTCCTGTGCTGCCCCTCCTGTGCTGCCACAGTGCCCCTCCTGTACTGCCCCAGTGCCCCTCCTGTACTGCACCAGTACCCCTCCTGTACTGCCCCCAGTGCCCCTCCTGTACTTCCCCAGTACCCCTCCGGTACTGCCCCCAGTGCCCCTCCTGTACTGCCCCAGTGCCCCTCCTGTACTGCCCCAGTGCCCCTCCTGTGCTGCCACAGTGCCCCTCCTGTGCTGCCCCAGTGCCCCTCCTGTTCTGCCCTGCCCCCCCTGTCCTGCCCCAGTGCCCCTCCTGTGCTGCCCCTCTTCCCGTCCTTTACTGCCCCAGTGCCCCTACTGTACTGGACCAGTTCCCCTCCTGTACTGCCCCCAGTGCCCCTCCTGTACTGCCCCCTGGCCCCTCCTGTGCTGACACAGTGCCCCTCCTGTGCGCCCCCATTGCCCCTCCTTGCTGCCCCATGCCCCTCCTGTACTGCCCCAGTGCTCCTCCGTGCGGGCCCCTAGGCTCCTCCCTTGCCTGCCTCCAGGCCCCTCCTGTGCGGCCCCTAGGGCTCCTCCCTTGCTGTCCCCAGTGCCCCTCCTGTGCTGCCCCAGTGCCCCTCCTGTGCTGCCCCTCCTGTGCTGCCACAGTGCCCCTCCTTTTCCCGCCCCCCAGTGTCCCTCCTGTACTGCCCCCAGTGCTCCTCCTGTGCTGCCCCAATGCCCCTCCTGTACTGCCCCCAGTGCCCCTCCTGTACTGCCCCAGTGCCCCTCCTGTTCTGCCACAGTGCCCCTCCTGTGCTGCCCCCAGTGCCCCTCCGGTAATGCCCCAGTGCCCCTCCTGTACTGCCCCAGTGCCCCTCCTGTGCGGCCCCTAGGGCTCCTCCCTTGCTGCCACCAGTGCCCCTATTGTGCCACCACCAGTGCCACAATTGTGCCGCCCCCCAGTGCTCCACCTGTGCCGCCCCCCAAAGCCCCGCCAGTGCCGCTCCCAGTGCCCCTCCTGTACTGCCCCAGTGCCCCTCCTGTGCGGCCCCTCGGGCTCCTCCCTTGCTGTCCCCAGTGCCCCTCCTGTGATGCCCCAGTGCCCCTCCTGTGCTGCCCCAGTGCCCCTCCTGTGCTGCCCCCAGTGCCCCTCCTGTACTGCCCCAGTGCCCCTCCTGTAGTTCATAGAGAATTAAGAAATTAGTCTATGCAGTAATGTAGTTATCTACACACTACACCACAGAACAGCATAATTTGTAGAATCTGCAGTTATTTATATAACCATAGTATGTCCTATCCCTTATACTTGCATGGCAGTTTTTTTGTACAAAAGACATTTATCATATATCCATGGAATAGGTGATAAATGTTCGATCGCTGGAGGTCCCGTTGCTGGGACCCCCATGGATTGCTAAAAAGGGTCTCCGAGACCTTGTCCTGTGTCACCACACTTTTGCATTGAAGAAGGGTTTAAATGGAGCAGCGGTCAAACATATGCATTGCTGCTCTTTTCAAAGTCTATGGGAGCAATGGATATAGCGAAAAGAGCAGCAGTGCAGGGCTGCTCCATTTGAGGACAGGATGTCAGGGACCCTAACTTGTCGATTAGTGGCGGTCTCAGCTGTGGGACCCCTAGCGATTAGAAATGTACTACTCTCCTATAAACATGAGTGAGAGTTCTGAGTATAGCCGTATGGTGATGTCCGGCTATAACTGGAACTCCAGGTAATATCTACTGTATGGGAGAGTCCCAACCATCTCTCTATTCAAAACAGAGAGGTTTCAAGGGTTGTTTTAGAGATAAGTGTAGGTCCCAGAGGTGGGAATCGGACCTATTAGACATATTCTAGTGATATGCCATCTTTGTCTAAAGCGGGACAACCCGTTTTATCTTATAATTTTGAAATCTTGTCCCGATTGATATGTTTTTCATTTAGGGCGACATATATGAAGATCGGCGTGTCGAGGCACCCGTTTTCACGGGTTTTTTCGTGAAAACTGCGCCTGATTTATGTCGCCGCCTGAAGTGCGCGCATAAATGCGGAGGAAAGTTCCCTGCGCCTCGTCTGTGTGTGAGGCGCATTGCGGAACTTAGGTGCCTGGAAATCAGAAATAAATCATTAAACATGTTAGTGAATTGCAAAAATGTATTTTTGATTCTTTCACCTTGTATCCTATTTAGTATATACAGCAGGAGCCAGCACAGCACAGGTCTTGCTGGGACCTGTGGTTCTCCAAGCAGGATTTCTGTGTTCCCAGAGCTTAGTTTGGGTTGTATTTACGGACGTATTTACGTCCGCAAATACATCCGTATTTTCCATTGGCATGAATTCTAAGCTAATTGTTCCCGAACTAAGCCCTGGGAACATAGAAATCCTGCTCGGAGGACCAAAAGTCCCAGCAAGACCTGTGCTGTGCTAGCTCCTGCTGTATATACTAAATCGAATAAAAGGTGAGAGAAGCAAAAATACATCTTACATTTTTGCTATTAAAAAAGACAAAAATTAACATCAGTACAACATCATCATTGGCTTATTTAATGTAAAATTAGTTTAATTTTCTCTGTATTTTTAAGAACTTTTATACCTGATATTTCTGTTTTTTTAAATATTATATATATTTCCTTTAATTTTAAATGATCAACTTTTTCTAGAA
>JAODAL010086202.1:5000-10328 GCA_025379985.1 Phyllomedusa bahiana
CATACAGAGACACACCCACACATACAGAGACACACCCACATACAGATATACAGACACAAACACATACAGAGACACACACACATGCCAGAAACACACATACACACACACATAACGATACAAAAACATACAGACACACATACCAGAAACACACAGATACAGATACAGAAGCACACACACACATATAGAGACACACACACATACCAGAAACACACAAACACACACATACGGTTACACACACAGATACACACACACCACACACACACACAGATACACACACACCAGACACATACAGATACACACACCAGAAACACACACCAGACACATACAGATACACACACACCAGACACATACAGATACACACACACCAGACACATACAGATACACACACACACACACACAAATATACAGACACACACCAGACACACACCAGAAACACACACATACAGATACACACACACAAATATACAGACACACACCAGACACACACACAGACACACACACACCAGACACACACACAGACACACACACAGACACACACACCAGACACACACCAGACACACACCAGACACACACACAGACACACCACACACACCACACACACAATACACCAGAAAAGACACACACACAGACGACACACACACAGACGACACACACACAGACACACCAGACACACACATACAGACACACATACAGATACACACAGACACACATACAGATACACACACACATACAGATACACACACATACATACAGATACACACACACACATACAGATACACACACACATACAGATACACACACACACACATACAGATACACACATACATACAGATACACACACACATACAGAGACACACACACAGACACACACACATACAGACACACACACAAACAGATACACACACACATATACAGGTACACACACACACACATACAGGTACACACACACCTACACATACACACAAACCAGAAACACACATACACACACACATACAGATACACACACACACATACAGGTACACACATACAGATACACACACACACATACAGATACACACACACATACAGATACACACATATACATACAGATACACACACATACAGACACACACACATACAGACACACACACATACAGATACACACATACAGATACACACACACACATACAGGTACACACACACACACACACATACAGGTACACACACACATACAGATACACACACACATACAGATACACACACACATACAGATACACACACACATACAGACACACACACATACAGACACACACACATACAGATACACACATACAGATACACACATACAGATACACACACATACAGATACACACACACACACATACAGATACACACATACAGATACACACATACAGATACACACACATACAGATACACACACACATACATACAGATACACACATACATACATACAGACACACACACATACAGATACACACACACATACAGATACACACATACATACAGATACACACACACATACAGAGACACACACACAGACACACACACATACAGACACACACACATACAGGCACACACACACACATACAGATAAACACACACATACAGGTACACACACACACACACACATACAGACACACACAGACACACACACATACAGACACACACATATAAAGACACACACACATACAGATACACACAAACCAGAAACACACATACACACACACATACAGATACACACACATACAGATACACACACACACATACATACAGGTACACACATACAGATACACACACACACACATACAGATACACACACACAGATACACACACATAGATACAGATACACACACATACAGACACACACACATACAGACACACACACATACAGATACACACACACATACAGATACACACACATACAGGTACACACACACATACAGGTACACACACACAACACACACATACAGATACACACACATACAGATACACACACACACATACAGGTACACACACACACACATACAGACACACACACATACAGACACACACACATACAGACACACACAGACACACACACATACAGACACACACAGACACACACCAGACACACATACACACACACATACAGATACACACACATACATTACCCCACCACTACAGTTCACACATACACAACCCCAAACACATACAGATACCACACACTACAGAACACACACCATCAGGTACACACATGCAGTACCACACATCCGATACCACACCATACAGATCACCACCACGGAACACACACCAGACACACACATACAGATACACACACATACAGATACACACACACATACAGATACACACACACACACACACACATACAGATACACACACACACACCAGAAACACACACACACATACAGATACACACACACATACACACACACACACACATACAGATACACACACACACACATACAGATACACACACACATACAGATACACACACACACACATACAGATACACACACATACACACACACACACACACACACATACAGATACACACACATACATACAGATACACACACACATACAGATACACACACACACATACAGATACACACACACACTACCCAATACACACACACATAAATCAGTACACACACACATACAGATACACCACACCCTACAGGGTCACACACCACATCTACAGATACCCCACACACACAGAGACACACACAACAGCAGAGAATGCAATTAGTCAATGCGTCTCTCTTTTCTTTTAAATGACGAAAATAATTTTTATACATTCCCAGAAAGCCACTGGCCACCTTATAAGGTGGGGGATACCCAGCTTTCTTGACATTGAATGTACATTTTTACCGGTTAACATGTTGCTTAAAGGAACCTTGATAGTTTTCACAGATATATCGATGATCAATACTTGTCCTACTTCCATGGAGAATGGGGGTCCCCTGTCCCATGCCTGGTCACCTCAGCATTCGTTCTCAACCTGGATGTGAGGGTCTCCGAAGCAGGACTGGGACAGGGGAGACCCTCATTTTTAGGTCACACATATAACAGATATTTATGGCATATTATGTCTAAGGTGGGAATACCCCTTTAAGAGGTAAAACAAATTGAATATTTGAGACTATTCCCTCTTACAACCCCAGACACACAGACACACACACACACACACATATGTATATATATGTGTGTGTGTGTGTGTGTGTGTCTGTGTGTGTGTGTGTACAGTTAATTATACAGGGGAGTTGTTGACTACATTTGGGCACTGAGCGTGATTGGGCTTGTCTCCTATTTCATTTCGTATCACTGTGGAGGAGAAAGCAGTCATTAGTAAAGTGTGAACTTTCCGAGCTCCGGCACTGCCCTCATCTATGCTGAGAGCTGGACAGTCCAGACAGTCATGAAGAAGACACATCATCATGAATGCAGGCTGAGGTGGCGGCCACACAGCTACTCATTGTGGCGGCATCTTGTCCTCCTGACCCCACAAGTTCCGCTCTGACCTGGAGGAGGAGCTTAGAGTTAATGTCCCTGCTACTTCTCCTCCCGTCCCCGACTTCACACAAGCAGCAGCGCTTGTAAAAAATAAATCCCGGCAACAGCGTCTAGCTGCTGCTAACATGCAGGTGGCGACCCATGGCGTGTGTGCCAGCAGAGAGGGCTCGGAGTGCCACCCCTGGCATGGGGTGCCATAGGTTCGCCACCACTGGTCTAGACCCCCCAGTATTGAATGGAGGTATTATATCATCCCTTTCCAACTCTCCCGTTTTGGGGGGGGGGTTTCCCGCTATTTGGGTCCCCTCCCGCCCTCCCGGGGATTTGGGGCATTCCCTCCCGGCCGCCTTCAGGCGGCGGGGTCCTTTAAATTACCGGGCGCAAGAGTAAGCGCTTGGTGCGCTACTCTTGCGCCCGGTACCGCTCCTAGGGGCGGGTGAAGCTGGCCGGCAGCGGGCCCTCACGCCGCCCGCCGGTCTAAACTGTGCGGGAGGAGGCAGGAGGATCGCTCCTTCCTTCCCCCCTCCCCTGTATGTTACGGCGCCGGTGTGTGCGCCGTACATACAGGTCAACGGCGCAGGGGGAAATGACGCGCGCTGCAGGGGGTGACGCCGGCTGCTCTCACTTCCCCCGCGCCGCTGAAGGAATCGGCAAAGCTGGGCCCCGCTGCAGGAACCTGGAAGGTGAGGGATTTTATTATTTGATTTTTATTAGCTTTGGGGGCTCTACCTGTAACAGAGAGGGCAAACTACCTGCAACAGAGAGGGCAACTACCTGGCAACAGGAGAGGCAACTACCTGGCAACAGAGGGGGCACTACCGGCAACAGAGGGGCACTACCCCGGCAACAGGGGGGGACATCTACCTGGCAACAAAGGGGGCACTACCTGGCTAACAGATGGGGGCAGTACCTGGCAACAGAGGGGACATCTACCTGGCAACAGAGGGGGCACTACCTGGCTAACAGATGGGGGCACTACCTGGCTAACAGAGGGGCCACTACCCGGCAACAGAGGGGGCATCTACCTGGCAACAGAGGGGGGCAACTACCTGGCAACAGAGGGGGCTCTACCTGGCAAACAATGGGGGCATCTACCTGGCAAACAGATGGGCACTACCTGGCAAACAGATGGGGCACTACCTGGCAAACAGATGGGGGCACCCACCTGGCTGACAATGGGGCACCTACCTGGCTGACAATGGGGGCACCTACCTGGCTAACAATGGGGGCACCTCCCCGGCTAACAACCGGGGGCACCTACCTGGCTAACAACGGGGGGCACCTACCTGCTACAAATTTTGGCTCCACCTGGCTACAAGGGCATCTACTTGGCTACAAGGGGGCATCTACCGGGCCTGTAAGGGGACTAAACCCGGTTATGGGGGCTACTTTCCTGGTATAAGGGCATCTACCTGGCTTCTTCCAAAGCCGTTATGCAGTTAGGTGGATGGGGGGGGCTTTTTGAAGGGCTGGCATACCAACAAGATGGGCGTGTCCATGCAAATTTTTGCCGCGGCGCGATACGCGCGCCGCCCACTAAATTCTCCTGCTTTTTCATTTTCGAAAGTTGGCAACTATGTATTATATAGACCTCCCCAATAGATAGATCCTCAGTAGGTTGGTGGGTATATAGGTGCCCCATGTAAGTTGGCAGATATGCCATAAAACAAAATAAAAAACCCCCTCTCTCATTCCCCCCCAAAACTTCCCCCTATCTCTTGGGACGGATAACACACACACCGCTGCCCATGGATGCTACCCCTGGGAACTCCTAGACCACAAAGCCCGAGGTGGAGTGCCTTAGATTTTGCGGCC
>JAODAL010086203.1:0-10327 GCA_025379985.1 Phyllomedusa bahiana
CCCAACAGCTAGAGGGCCACAGTTTGAGGATGCCTGGCATAAGTCTTCTTGTATCAGCTCTGGAGGAGAGCCACCAATAAATTGGTCGGTGTGAGGATTTACTCGCCTTTCAGACCTCACTGACTGTTTTGCATAAAGCAAAGGCTTATGGGAAAAGAGCTGAGAAGCTCCACAGGGCACTCTATTGGATGTAGTATGGATGTATACTCCTCTATTGGATGTATCCACAATTCACATGTAGCTCACAGGAGCCTAGCAATGTGAAAGGGATTTGAGCAAAACCAGTTAAGCTCATCTACAGACAGTTGTTTCGGGGTTTGGAATGTACACATGGTGATATTTACGGAAGCACCATCCTAGAGTTCATAGCCAGGGGCCAACCTTATTTGATAGCTCCTGATGCTCCTCGCCATATGGTGCTCTGTCATATAGTGTACAAATACTTATACCATATAAAATCATTGTCTAATTAAAAGTAGCATACAGTATAGTGCCCAGGAATGGTGTCATACATTGGCCAAATAGCACTTACCTAAGTCGCAATGCTATACTGCACCGCCATCACCAGGACCAGGATAATGGGTGGCAGAGATGGGCAAAGACCTAGGGCGCTGTAACGGCAGGAGTAGTGGATCCTCTGAACCGCCGCAGGCGATGGTGTAAGCCTCGCCAGGGAGCGGAGTCTAAGTAGGTCCCGGTTTTCACCAGAGCCCGCCGCAAAGCGGGATGGACTTGCTGCGGCGTGAGGCTACCAGGTCGCTACCCCTAGCGCGACTAGCCAGCGGTGGCGGCTGAGGTGTAGCGAGGTACCGAAGCGTAATACCAAACTCGTAGTCGTGGACAGGCAGATAGGTCAGGGCAGGCGGCAAAGGTTTGTGGTCAGGAGACGTAAGTGAAGGGTCAGCAACGTAGGAAACACCAGGACGCACAGAGGAAACACTTTCTCTAAAGGCAAGCGCACAATAGATCCGGCAGGGAAGTGCCTGAGGTGGTACCAATATATAGGACCAGTGCCCGGCAATTAACCAATTACCGGCGCGCTGCCCCTTTAAATCCGGTAGGACAGCCACGCGCGCGCCCCCGTTCCCTAGCAGCCGGCAGAGAGCCACACGGGGACAGGAACGCGGCGTGGTAAGTACTGGCTCCCAGGAGAGCGGGTGCGGCCCGACACGCGGACCGCGGCGCCACCCGCCCCTGGCGCAGGGGAACCAGCGGGGACACGGGTGCGCCCGCAGCCCAGCCTCCGGGCTGCGGGACCGCCCGTGACAGGCACCACCTTATGCCAGCCCAGAAGGGAGTGCAAGGTTGTATTGGGCAGTTTCGTAAGCTAAGCCTGCTCTGTACACGGTGTGTGCTCACTTTTAGTTACATTGGGCATCTACTTTTAGTAGCCGGGACCATCGCTGGTCAATGTCTCAATGTCTCTTGACCATCTCTGGTCAACTTTAATTCAATGTACAATTGTACAGGAGGGGTCCACACCCTTCTGCCTCACAATTGGCTCCTCTCTGATGCAGTCTTGAGGTTTAGACCTGTAGACATAGCAGCCGGGATCCTAATGAAGCCCCCTCCAGGCCTGCTATCTTACTACCTCAATACACAATGCCAAAGGCAACTGATAATAGGGAAGCTGTAATTGCACACTATTCTGCTATACGTTAATATAGCAGAATATAGAGAGATTTGAGCCCCGCTCTTTGAAAGGTCCCTGATCTGACTGGGAATGCCTATTTTGTGTTGTTTGTTTTAAACCCTGCTTCTTTCTGTTCTGGTTTGCAGAAGTCTTCTGAAACAATTGAGAGGGTTGACAAATACCCTGTTTCCCAGAAAATAAGACAATGTCTTATAATAACTTTTGCTCATAAAGACGAGCTAAGACTTATTTTTATGGGATTTCTTATATTTCAATGAACAAAAATTCACTTATATTGTTGAACAAAACATCAATATGTATTAATATACTGTAGTGATTTAATCACAAACATCAGCAGAAGCAGCCAAACTCTGAATTGCATAAAAAAATGTCTTATTTTCAGGGAAACAGGGTAAGTTCCATGGGCCACAGCAGGCCGTAGTGGACTCAGTGTCACCATGTATCACCCCATGGAGGTGTTACTTCAGATGACATGAGGCATGTTACTATCACTATTAAGACTACGTCCAGACGATGAGTAAAATTTACTCATCGAATTCTACCATTGAAAACCACATCTGTCAGATTCCGGCAGATTTACAGTCCTCATTCATATCTATGGGGTTTTGGATGTGTATTTTCTATTGAGGTCAATGGGGATGATTTACTTTCGGCTTTAGATGAGTATTTCAACTTGGAATCCGTGTGAATTCTGACTTGAAATACTTATTATATGGATATAGCCTAGAGAAGACTCCACCCAACCTCAACCCAGCGAGAAAGTGCTGACAACTGAGAACAGTAGAATCACAGATAGTGTCCAGAGTGGCAGAATTTTGAGAATATGTTTTAGATTCTGCTAACACTTCTTATTGATTACCCAAAATGGGGAATACCTCTCCTTGGGGAGAGCACCATATAGGTGTGTGGAGATTTGAAATTGCCTTTTGCACTCCATGAAGTATCTGCATATCACAAAGCATTATGGAAAAGGAGCTGAGAAGCTCAAACGCCCTCTATTCGATGTAACAAATCCCCAATTTGCTTTTGACACACTGAGTCTTTAGAAAGCAAAAGGGATATTAGCCAAGCCAGTTTCACCCATCAGCATACAGCTGTTTCAGGGTTTTGCCCCTCATCAGTGCAGAGTGATTGCCCAAGACAGAGACCAAACTCAAAGCTACTGGGCCCCAATGCAAAATCTTTAAAAGGGTCCCCACCTCCCAAGTGCCACCTATAAGACTGGTATCTTCTTATTGGCAGAGAGGCCTTTGGTTGCTCTCAGGCTCTAGGGCCCGGTAGCTACTGCCATCTCTGCACCCCTTATAGCTACGCCCCTGACCCACTTGCAGTTTTTTCTACAATGGATCGGCAGCAGTTTATAATACTCCTGCTGCCCCGTGTATATACCGCAGGCGATGACACGTCAGTAGCTGTGTGTTTTGTGGAAGAGGAGGACATGCATTGTCTCGCTTCCTCTCGATTGTTCTCTGTGGCATTACATTACATGTAAGAGACTTTCAGGAATTCTTTTCACAATGGTTAAATCTGTCCAGGCTCCTTATACGTTCATTATAGTGACAGAGCCCTGAGTATTATATCCCATCGCTCTGCAACAATGAGCAGAACAGAACTCGTATTCATAGAAGAGACCATTCAGACCTCGGAAGCCCCGGATTACATGAAAAAAATAAATAAATAGGATTTTGAAGAATATTCAGAAAAAAAGATTTGTGGTTTCTATTGCCCTTTGGTAAAACAATGGCTGATTTGGGTTTGAAAAGCTTTTGAACAGTTGCATGACATGTTGCCGGTCATTAGTTTTTATTGCGTTCCCCTGAATAAATTTCTCCTGAGATAACAGAAAAATTTCTTAATGTTTATAATAGAAATAGGCAAATATAAGTCTAAATAAAGTCTTAGTTAAGGGGTTGTCCAATAAACCAGCATTTTTTTTAACATCTTTAAGGGGGACATGTCTGAAAACTGTCTTGGTCTAAGACTTTTCTTTTCTTGTTGCCTATAGCAACCAATCAGGGTTCCCCTTTCATTTCATATAGTGCTCTGAAGAAATGAAAGGGGATCCCTGATTGGTTGCTACAGGCAACAAGAAAAGTCTTAGACCAAGACAGTTTTCAGACATGTGCCCCTAAATGTCTTCCCTGAGTCTTCAACCATCTCCCTGTGGTGTTTTCTGTGTAATTTGTGCTTTTCCTGTGCTGTATGTAGCCTTCCTTTACTGCAGCAGAGCATCAGCATTTCCTGTATGAAAACTGTTTACCTGTGCACCGTAAAACTACAAACCCCAGTATCCTTTGCTTTTATTTGCAGGGCTCTCTTAACAGCACTAAAGGTCCCTGGGAAAGGCCGTGTACTGGGCCCTTCCCAAACACATGACGTCACACTAGGTCCCTTCAATTGGAACAGAACAAAAATAAAATAAACACACCTCTTACCAGCCTACCACAGCGTATTGAGCATTCACGGGGAGGGGGGAAAGGGAAGACATTTAACCAGAGCTGACTTATCCATGGGGCACACTAGGCACGGGTCCAGGGGCTCTAGGACACAAGGACTCTGGGTGGTCAGAGGTATGCTCGACCAGCCAAGTCCTTGTGCTCCTGGACCCCCTGGACAGCTGCCTAGTGTGCCTCATGGATAAGACAGCTCTGGTTATGTGTCTTTCTTCCCCCCCCCCAACCTCAGCCTCAGTGCATAACTCATTTTCTTCCCACATGTTGAAATTTTGGGAAAACAAAAACCAAAGGGGTGTTGCTTCAAAGCCTGTTCTGAAAAAGCCACTTCTCCCAATCACCCGATCTCTTGGGCTCGACACGGAGCTGTTTCCTGTGTGTGGAGAACACAAAGAATTACTAAGCTTCCTTTCGTGACGCAGCTGATGTAGAACGGGGGAAGCCCACAGGAAATGTAATGAAAGTTCATTATAAAAGTAACACAATTCTCCAACATGCTTCCGTTCCAATTCCTAAATAATTTTCAAGATCATTGCTTGCTGTTAGTCAATAGAAACCTCTATTTCCTACATAGAAAAAAACTGTCCTGATCATGCAGTGGACACACGGGTGCTTGGTTTGTTACAGTACAATACAGTGATCAGAAATCTGTCTTCTAATGAGTCCAGTAGCTCCTGATGACCGGCAAAGGTTTTTTTGATTTAAATTTTTTTTTGGTAAGAGGTCAACCCCCTTTATCTATCCAGATCAGAGAGCACTACTAATAGTATCTCTCCCTCAGGAGGACCTGGGATAGCTATGCATTACACAGACAGCCTGTTGATTTAATTGAGAACAGTGTAATGCCTCATCTTTCCTGTGGGGGCCTGCAGGGAAAAATGGCATTTCACAAACATTCCAAAACGACTGTTCTTTTACCCTGACTTTCTATTCATTTCTCCTTCCCACTCTTTGTACATCTCCACTGGCAGCCTCCAGAAATTTTCGTGTCGAACTATAAAGTCAGCTGTAGATATTACAAATAAAATCTTTTTCACAGCTAAAAAAAACAAATGCATTGAAGGGAGAGAGCTGAGGGCCTTAGTGGGAAGCTAGAACACAGCGCACTCTTAAGGGGGCTTACATCAGGCTGCGTGTGGGGTCACCATGTCTCCTTTCACTGCTGGGATGATCTATGAGGGGGAGCAAGCCCCAAAAAAGCAAAACTGATTGCTTTTCTCCCAAAAAAAATAATTTCTTGTACATCTGGGGGTTCTTGGGAGCGTGGGCAGGTGGCTGTCCGCCTAGGAGACATGGAGACACCAAGACGGTGCTGCACACATTTGCCTCTGGGGGGTTAAACAGGTTTTATGTAATATCATCTATAGGGAATGCATCACATATTAGTGATTTATACATAGGGGGGGGGGGGGGGGGGGGCACTTTTCCCTCCGTAATCCCTCACTTTTCTGACCTGTGCTTTTAGACTTTCATCCCAGTCATATATAATTCCCCCAACTTCTCCCTTGCGGGTTTTTTTTCCTTTTTTAATACTCTTTGGGCGGCATAGCTATTAGCCTCCTTAATTTTTTGAAATTGCATAATAAAAAACTTCTACATCCAATGAAGTCTTTTTATCATCTACTATTATCATCTATCTATCTAATGTACGTTATCTATCTATCTCTCATATCATTACATCACTTCTATCTATCTATCATTATCTAATACTCTCAATCTACTATCTACTATTATCTCCATATCATCTATTATCCTTCATATACTATCTATTTCTATCTATCTATCTAATCTATTCTATTATCTACTATCTATTATTTTCTCATATCTATCTTGTATCTATCTATCTATCTATCTTTATCTCTCAATCTATCTATCTATCTATCTATCATCTATCTATCTATCTATCTATCTAAACATCTCTCATATCTATTATCTATCTAATCTATCTATTATCATCTATCTATCTATCTATCTATCAAATATATACTCATGTTCTATCATCTTATATCTATCTAAATCTCTCCATGTCTACTTCCTATCTATATATCTATCTAATATCTTCATATCTATCTATCTATCCCATCTATCATTATCTCTCATATCTTCTATCATCTATCTATCTAATATATCTCATGTCTATCTATATATCTATCTATCTATCTAATATCTATCTATCTATCTATCTCTCCCTCTATCTATCTATCTATCTATCTATCTAATATATCTCATGTCTATCTATCTATCTATATATCTATCTAATATCTCTCATATCTATCTATCTATCTATCTATCTATCTATCTATCTATCTATCTATCTATTATCTCTCATATCTATCTATCTATCTATCTATCTAATATATCTCATGTCTATCTATCTATCTATCTATCTATCTATCTAATATCTATCTATCTATCTATCTATCTATCTCTCCCTCTATCTATCTATCCCTCTATCTCTCTCATATCTATCTATCTATCTATCTATGTCTCTATCTATGTCTCTATCTATCTATCTCTCCCTCTATCTCTCTATCTATCTATCTATCTATCTATCTCTCCCTCTCTCATATCTATCTATCTATCTATCTCTCCCTCTATCTATCTATCTATCTATCTATCTATCTATCTATCTATCTATCTATCTATCTATCTATCTATCTATCTCATATCTATCTATCCCTCTATCTCTCATATCTATCTATCTATCTATCTATCTATCTATCTATCTATCTATCTATCTATCTATTATCTATCTATCTATCTATCTATCTATCTATCTATCTATCTATCTATCTATTATCTCTCATATATATCATATCTATCTATCTATCTATCTATCTATCTATCTATCTATCTATCTATCTATCTATCTATCTATCTATTATCTCTTTTATCTATCTATCCCATCTATCTATCTAATATATCTCAAAGTCTATTTCTATCTATCTATCTATCTATCTATCTAATAAACTATCTATCTACTATCTATCTATCTCTTTCCCCCTATCATCCCCCTCTATTTTCTCATATCTATCTATCTATCTATCTATGTCTCAAACTATTCTTATCTATCTATCTATCTATCTATCTATCTATCTATCTATCTCTCCATCTCTCAATCTATCTATCTATCTATCTCTCCCTTATCTATCTATCTATCTATCTATCTATCTATCTATCTATCTATCTATCTCATATCTATCTACCTCTATCTCTCTATCTATCTATCCCATCTATCTATCTATTCTATCTATCTATCTATGTATCTATTATCTATCTATTTTCTATCTATCTATC
Organism: Phyllomedusa bahiana; assembly: GCA_025379985.1. Classification (NCBI taxonomy): domain Eukaryota; kingdom Metazoa; phylum Chordata; class Amphibia; order Anura; family Hylidae; genus Phyllomedusa; species Phyllomedusa bahiana. Next base: position 7,405 of record JAODAL010086203.1, read on the forward strand.
TAAATTTCTATCTATCTATTAATATCTCATATCTCTCATATCTAATATCTATCTATCTATCTATCTATCTTCTATCTACTATTATCTATCTATCATCAACAGGAAGTGTCAGACCTTATTTGCTTAGTGGCCAAAGTGAAACTGCAGGACTTAAGATTATTAATAATATTAAAGTATGGAAATTAAAAAAACAATAACCAAAAATTATTTAAAAAAATGTTGAACATAAAATGTAAGTTAAACAATAAGTCATTTTTTATGACACATTCCCCTTTAACATTGAAAATTCCCCATATATTGGTCATTTTGTATTTCCCAGAAAATTTAAACTCAAAAATACTGGACCCCAGCACAAATTCTGTAATCTGGACCACACAACACACCAATACCCTTTACAATGGGCAGTGGTCTCAAACTGCGGCCCCTCCAGCTGTTGGGAAACTACAACTCCCATCATGCATTTATATAATCTATAACAGTGGGCATGATGGGAGTTGTAGTTTCCCAACAGCTGGAGGGCCCCAGTGTGAGACCACTGCAGTCGAGGCTTCGTCTCATGTGGCAAGGAGGTCTTTGGGCTCCTTTAGGCACCAGGGCCTGGTTTGTCATTGCTTTGTCAGCAACCCCTTTACCTATAGATTTCAGAGCACGGTTGAAACCTGCTGAGGCTACAACTCTTATGGCCTGTAAATGCAGTTACCTGGTGAAAGCTATTAGCTGGAGAAAGTTATAGCAGTGTGAGTACTAATGGAGCCCCCAGGGATCTCACCTGTTTCACTACGATCACCAAATTTTTAGAAATATGAAATCATGTGTCACAGATCAGGCCGCCCCTGCCAATGTCATTTGTATGGAAAAGCCAAGGTAGGGAGCTGTGGAAGCCCAGATGGTCTCATTTGCTTTAAGTCGACAGGATTGTTCAGCTGCCAGCTAAAGCCAAAAGCAGCAAAAAGAATCCAAAATTAAAGGGATATTCTCCTAAACAAGCTCTGAATTCTAAGTCATTGGCCGTCCGAGTAGCTTAAAGGGTGCATAAGATAAGGTGCTTCTAAAATATGAAGTGCACGGACTGAGCTGCGATACCAGACACAGTCATGTCTTTGCAATCTCATACAACCCTCCTGGCCTTTTCCTAGACCTGTAAGACACTGTTACAGTCGTTCGGTCATTAGGTTCTCCAGGGGGACCGACCTGTAAAGTGGAACGATTGCCAATCATCGCTGTCAGTTTGCACTTGCCAGAGGCTGAAACCATGATCCTCCTTGTGAATTTACAACCTGCTTTTCAGGTGTAAAGTTTATAACCTCCAAAGAACGCGCAAAGAAAACACCTGTTACATCCATTCTTCTTGAGATTCTGCAATGGCCACAGCGGTGATGAGGATGCATGGGATGGGTTAACCCTTTGCCAACCACAGAAGAAGCTGAGGAGATCTATAAAGATAGATAAACGGAAGGCTACATTTGGCAACCATAGAAGGAGCAGAAGATAGACATGAAGATAGAGCAGTAGATATTAGTTTTATATAGGTTCCCCCTACATTTGCCAACTATAGAAGGATTAAAATGAAGATAAAATTCTCTCCGCGATGATGTTTTCCTTTGGTTCAAATATTCCTGTATTCTCTGTACAGGCTGGAACCTTCTTGTATCTGTTTTTTAATATACCCTGTTTCCCCAAAAATAAGACAGTGTCTTATATTAATTTTTGCTCCTAAAGACGAGCTAAGACTTATTTTTAGGGGAGGTCTTATTTGTTGAACATAAAATCAATATGTATTAATATACTGTAGTGATTTCATCACAAACATCAGCACAAGCAGCCAAACTCTGAATTGCATCAAAAAAAAGACTATTTTTTATTTTTGGGGGGTTCATTTTGGGGAAACGGGGTTTTAAATAAAATTTAAAAAAACTTCAAGAAAAAAAAGTAAATTTCCCCCCCAAAATTAAAGGTACGTAGCCCCTCAAAGAATATGCACAGCTGTATACAGAAATATAATGATATTTGATTATTTAAAAATATTTTAAAAAAAGACCGGGGGTGACATGTATGTACGGGGGGGTGCGGCAGTATTTTGACCTCCTTCCCCCCAAAAACGGTGGCCCTTTGGCTCGATGTATGGGCCAGGCGCACCCAAAATTAGGGCATTATTGGGCGCCCGCACACTTTGTAATGCGCCTGAAAAACGGGGGCGTGCGGGGTGTCGCACAAACCCGTATGATTCAGACGTTTATGACGGAGGAACGGCAAACCTGGGTACATTACTGCGGGAACAGCCAGCCCAAAATTTAAAAGTGGTTTACCGGGGCCTGAGTTTCGTTTTGGATAAAAGCGCTAAATCTATGACCCACAGTAGATAAGGTTAATGAATTCATGTGCATTCTAAGCTATGTATGATTTAAGGTGCTTAGATGACAATCTTTTAGGAAATTACAATAGTATAGAAGCACCCCAACTTGAAAAAGTTTAGCGGGTCAAAATAGGGGCATTTAACACAAAGAACCTTTTAAAGAAAACTGTCATATAGTTTTTCCCCCTTTTTCTAGGAGCACAAGCAGTGACAATCTGCTGGGGGTTTCCAGGCGTTTCCCTTATTTTGTAAGATGCTGGAGTTTTTTACATTTACCCTCAAATTTATATGAGCAGTTCAGCCCCGCCCCCCAAGGGCTACCCCCCCAGACAGTTATTCACATTTTCTACCTATCAATAATAGGTTTTCATTTAGGTGGGGGGGGTTTTCCCCGGTGGGGGGGGCTTAAAAAAAAAAAAATCTGACTCTTTCGGTGAAAACTGCAGATTGAGCATTAATACACAAAACGCTGCCTTTTTTACAGAATAAGGGACACGCGTGGAAACAGCATTTTGTCACTAGCTTGTGCTGTCCTCGGCAAGGGGGGATAACCTTTTGTACAGGTTCTCA
>JAODAL010086204.1:0-10327 GCA_025379985.1 Phyllomedusa bahiana
AAGATTAGAAATTTTTATCCATTGCTGTTGTGGATGTTAATCTTCAGCTTCTCCACCTTGTTTGGGTTTAAAAAATAAAGGGTTTTTTTGTTGGCCCTCCCAAGATTTTTAATTGGTAACCGCCAAATCAAATTGCCACTATCGAAAAACCTTACCAAATAGGGGCCCCGAAAAAATCAAACCAAAGGGAATCAAATCTCAAAAAGCCAACCCCAATCCCTCAACCTAGTAATGACTTTTGAAGGCGGGGATAAAAAAAAAAAACTAGGGAATCAAGTGAAGATTATGTCCCCTTGTTTTGCACAAGGGGGTTCTTGTTTTTGGTCTTGCTTGTCCCTCCCAAATCCTTTGGGGAGAGATTGATTAAGCAAAGACACATTCAACACTGCTTCTGCATGTTGCAAAGTAGTTCCCTTATTGTGTCAATAAAAATTCCCTGCCCTTAGGGATAAAATTTTCCCATTTCATTCAAAAATTTTTTTGAAAATTTAAAATTAAAATGAAACACAAAAAGCTGCTAAACTTACAAGCCTTTTTATACCCTTAATAGAGATGAGCAAATTTCTCAAAATTCATTTTCGCCAGAATTTTTTGGGGGAAAATCGATTTTTAAAATCCGCTATTACCTGGCTGTAGAGAGCTCGTATTGGGTTTTTGAGCTTTAACGTTAAACCCACCCGCAATCGGTAAAAGGTCTTTATTTCGACCAACAAACGACAAGAAAGCGATAGGAGCATCGATTATGAGCGATGACCATTTTAAAATCTAATTTGGGGGAGCCAAAAACACCTTCATTCTTACCCCCCAAACAGGGGCGAAGCGGAATTTTAAAATCCCAACAGTCAAATGGATCCCTCTACATCTTAGGCAACCACTTCGGTTTTAAAAAAAATCAGAAAAAAAAAAAAACACAACATTCACAAACCCTTTTCTTGTACCCCTAGGGTGTCCCCCTTTTAAAAACCGCATCACCCCCAAATTAAAAAGTGCCCGAAGGCATATGATTTTTAACCATCATCTTTCTTGAACTGGACATTTGAATATCCCTGTTCCCCGGAACAAAAGCAAAGAGCCCCAAAACCCGCATGACCCCCAGATTTAAAAAATGCCCGAAAAAACGGTCTTCAAACCCCCAAAATTTTTGTTGAACTGGACATTGGGCTATACCCCGTCCTGGGCCACAGCATGAGCTTTCCCCCCCTGCATGACCCCCGATTAAAAAAGCCCGGAAAAAAAGGGGCTTTCAACCCCATTTTAGGGTTTAACGGACATTACTAAGTCGTCCTTAAACCGCAAAATGACCAAATTTAAACCGTCTGACCCACAGATTCCCAAAAGGGCCGGGAAAAGGGGGTGTTTTTAACCACCACTTTAGTTTCACCCGGACATTGACTAAAACCGTCCTGGGGCCCCAGCCCTGAGCCCCAAAACCCCATGACCACAGATTTTAAAAAATTTCCGGGAAAAGGAGTCTTTCAACCACCAATTTTTTTTTTAACGGAACATTGACAAAATCTGTCCGCACCGCAAAAAAGACCCCTTTAAAAACCCGTTCCCCGAACATCAAAACAAAAGTGCCCGGGAAAAAGGGGTCCCTTTTAAACCCCCAAATTTTATTTCACTGGACATTGACATACCTTCCTGGGGCCCCAGCTTTACCCCCAAAACCCCTTTACCCCCAGATTAAAAAATGCCGGAAAAAAAAAACTTTTAACCACCAAAATTTTGTTTAAAAATGGCATTGACTAATCGTCCTGTACCCCCAGAAAAAAAACCCTTTAAAACCCATCGAACCCACAGTTTTAAAAATGCCAAGGGAAAAGGAGTCTTTTTAAACCCCCATTTTTTAGTTTCAAATGGACATAACTGTCCCCGTCCTGGGGAATCCTTGCCCCTCCGAAAGAATGCGGACCAATTGGGGGCTTCACTTTGGAAAAACTGGTGGTTAAAAAACCCCCTGTTCCCCCCAGGTGCCCTTTTTCTTTTGGGAACTTTTTCTTATTTTTTCTCAAAAGTGCCCGGGGGGGAAAAAAAGTCTCTGTACCCTTTTTTTTCTCTGTCCGTGCTCCATACTCCCTGTTTCCCCGAATAACCTACATCCCGGTCAAGTTTTTTGGGACCTCCCTTTTACAAATTTAAGGAATTTTTTTTTCCAATTATTTTTTAAAATGCAAGTTTTTTTTAGTTTTTTTCTAGAAAACACATTTTAAAAAAGGGTTGGGAAAGCCAAACCCGTCTTTGTTTTTCTTTTTTTTTAAATTTTTTTAAAAAGGTTGTCTCAAACAGGGATTCAAAGCTATGTTAAAAAACTTTCAAAAACAAGTCATTTGCAAAATGTTCCCCTTAAAAATTTTCCTACCTAAATTCCCCCGTTTCCGCCCGCACCAACCCCCTTTAGCCACTCTTTACAATTGTGAAGAACAAATGTCCCGTTTGAAACAACATTTTTTTTTAAAAGGACCTGTATTCTGCATTTCAAAAGCAAAATGCCCCCCAAAAAATTTAAAACAAAACCCCTTTACCCCCTTTGGACAAAAAATTTTGAAAGAAACAAATGTCTGTTACAAAAAAAACATTTTTTTATAATAGACCTGTAGTAAAGCTGCATTTCAAAGCAAAATGCCCCAAAAAAATCAAAGCATTTACCCCTTGGGGCCACTTTGGGGAACAAATTGGGGAAAAAAACCCAAAAAGGTCCTGTTGAAAAACCAAATTTTTTTATAAAATAGGACCTTTAGGAGAAAAGCGCATTTCAAAGGCAAAATGGGGCCCCCCAAAAAAACAAAAAACATGACCCTTCCGAAACCACTTTTGGGGAATGGACAAATTTGTGAAGAACAAATGTCCCTTTTTGAAAAAAAAACATTTTTTTTTTAAAAAGGAAAAAGTTGTATTGCGCATTTCAAAGCAGCAACCCAAAAATTAAAAAAATGACTTTTCAGCCCTGTTAAAAATTTGAGGGAGAAAAAGCCACTTAGAAGCCACAATTTTTGTTCCAAAGGGGCCATGATTTAATTTCTGTAAACTCACAGCAAAATACCCCTAAAAAAAAAAAAATATGACTTCTCACCAATAAAAAAAAATTGGGGAGGGAAAATTTCCCCCTTTTAAAAGGCCCCCATTTTTTGTTTCCCAAAGGAAACCCTTAATTTTTTGCGTACCCCACAGCTACATGAAACCCCCAAAAAAATTTTAAAAAAAGGGCTTCTCACCCCTATTTAAAAAAATTTTGAGGGGGAAATTCCCCCTTAAAAGCCACATTTCTGTTCCCCAAAGGAAAAATAATTTTACTGTATCCCCACAGAAACAAGACCTCAAAAAACCCTTGACAATGCCCAAAACTTCTAAAATAAAAGGAAATAAAAAGAATACGGGTTTTCATGAAACCTTGCTGTCCATTTTCAGGCCAATCACAGCAAAAACCCGGCCCCAAAATTTTAACTGTTTTTAGAAAAAGAAAAAAAAATGCCGTAAGAAATGATCATTTTAAAAAAAAAAATTTTTTAAGAGGGCCATTTCTTTTTTGAAGAGGAATGTGAAGAAACCGGCAAATATCGGGGGTGACCTCCCGGGTTTTTGGGCCACCCAAAATCATCAAATCCATCCTGATTTACTTTATGAAAGTCAAAAAAACCACATTATCTGTGGGAAAACCCCGATGGGGTTTTGTCTGTAATGACTCCCCCACTGTGCTGAAGGCCCTCAATTTTGACGCTTTTGGGTTTCTGGGGAGGAAAAACCCTATGGTGACGGCCCGCTCGGGCCCCCTTCGTCCATTTGGAAAACCCAGAAGTTTTAATTTGGGGCCGGGAAAACATACAAAAACAAACGGTGTTGAACCAGAAAGTCGTCACCATGGATCCCTTTAACCCGGTCCGGGGGTGTTGGATGTGGGCCCCCGCATTGGGATCGTTGGTGAAAGGGGGTAAACAAAGATTTCCCGAGGTCACCCATTAGGGTTCTACCCACCCTTTCCGCTCTGCTGCCCGGTTTCGCCTACCTTTGGGGGACTCTACCCCGCTTTTCCCCGTCGCCTTTGGATTTTTGGTTTTACCGGGACACTTGGGGAACGTTTAAGCAGATTGGGAACAGGAAGGTTTTCCAAATTTACATCACAAAGGTTTTTCCATTTCCCGCATTTTTTTCTCTCTATTTTGGGGTGGGGTTGGAAGGAAAAAAATTTCTTTTTTTGGGTTTGACCGGGGCCCGGGGGGTGGCCACCCAGTAAATGTTTTTCATAAATTTAAAGGGCCCCTTAAAAGCGAGGTATCCTGTTGGGAAGGGAAATGGAACCTCCAAGCACTCATTGATAGGTGATTTAAATTTCCCCAACCCCTGGGTTTGGGGGGCACTAGCAAAAATGGAAACTTCCCCCATCTCCTCCTCCCCCTCAAATTTTTTCGCCAAACCCCCTTTCCCAAGGGGGAGGGCGTCGGTAACGCCAAATTCTAGGGAAACCCTCCTCCCCCTCCTCAGCCCGCCCCTCCCGGCCCCAGTTCAACAAAAGCCCCGGGAAAAAGCCTAAAAAGAAAGCACCCCCGAAACTGATGCCCACCCTTCACTACCCCTGGGGAAAACCCCCAACCACTGCCCAAAAGAAACCAATGGGAAAATTTTGAAAATGTTCCGGCCTTGTGGGTTTGGGCGGGGAAAAAAAGGCTCCATGGCCGTTCTGTTTCCCTTTTCCTCCTCCGTCCCGGGCAGGCCCTTTGTTTCAAGTGTCCAACAAATCGTTCCAGAACTAAGATCCCCAAACAAGTCATGCTGAAAAAAGGGCATTGCCCGCACGACCATTTTGGGGGCTTTTTCCAAACGAAAGGAAATTTGTGCAAGCTTTTTTCACCTGCCTCCACTCTCTTGGGCTCAACACCCCCGGGGCCCCGAAAACCCCGCTTGCCCGGGGCCTTTGGGGTCACTTCAAACGGAAAAGGGGCATTGCCCCCTGCTGCCAAATCCCCCGGGCCCCCATGGGGGGTTTGGAATTCCAGCTGTTGCCAACTTCAACAAGGGGGGGGGTTTGACAGGAGGCCGAGCTGATGCTGCAACGCAGCCAGGGGGGACGAACAGGGCAAAGGGCGGAATTTGCGAATTTAAAGATTTTTTGACCTTCCTCACAGCTTTCCCAAACCCGGGGGTAGCTCTTTAGAAATTTCTGGATGACAAGGTTCAGGGACAAAAGCTCCTTTTCCTAAACTGATCTTAAGGGCGGCCCCCAATTTCGCCCGTTATCCACCCAAACCTTTCCCGGGCCCCAAATTTTTGTCACCCCACCCGCGCCGGTTTTCTTGCGGAAGCCTCCCACTCCCGACCTGTTGTGGGGCGGCCCCCCAAGATAAATTTTTTAACTTTGGGGCCCAGTTTTTTGGGCACTGATGCCACCAAGGGCCTTGGGGGAAAGACCCTGCAAACCCTCCCTGCGGTTTTTTGGGAAGAGCGGGGCCCCCCCGGGCCCGAGAAACCCCAAAACCCGTCCCCCCCCCGAAGACCCTCCACCCACTCACCCAATGGGGCTGTCACCGAGGATTTAAAGCCCCCCTCCATTGGGGCCCCCGGGGTTACTAGTTCCCCTTGCGTGGTAGAAAAGGAAATTTTTCCCCCACCAAAAAAACAACAACCCTTTGAAAAATTTTAGGGTGCCAAAATGGCCTGGGGCCAGGGCAAAAAGGGAAACCCCCTTTTTTGGGAAAGAAAACCCCATTCTGGGCCCCTGGTTTTGGGGAGGAAAGGGGCCCTGACGTGGGGGAACCCAAACTGTTGGTCCACCCCAAAGGAAAAAAGGGGAAAATTTCCAAGGCCCAAAAAAAATACAATGGGCCGACATTTCAGGGTTTTGGGCTTTGGGCGATGGTTTGGGCAAAAAGGGGTTTTCTGCACCCCAAAAACCCCCAAAAACAGAAGGGTTTCTGCTAGCTGGCCGCTGTACGGGGTGTAGGGTCCCCAAACTGGCGGGAAAGGGAAAAAGGGGTAGGAAAAGGGCCCCTCTGGGGGGCTGGTGGGAACCCCCCGGGCGAACCGGGAGGGCCCTGAAGCGGAGGGAAAAGGAAACCCTATCCCAAAGGGCTCTGAAAAAAATAAAGGGGACCCCAAAAAACCGCCCCTTGGGGGTTGGGGGTGGAGGAGGAAACGAGACCAAAAGGGGTGGTGACCCGTGGTTTTTGGAGGCCCCCCCCCTCAATCCCTTTGGGCCCTTTTTTTTGTCAAAATTGTTGCCTTTCCCTTTAAACCCAAACATTCGCCCACATGGGGGGGGACTAACATGTTTGAGGTGGTTTTAAAACCCCCTAAGGTTTTCCCCCTTTTTCCTCTACTTATGCTTTAAAGGCATAAGGGGGGCCCAAAAGACATCGCTGGTTTTAATCAGAGGGTTTGGGCAAAGAAGGGGGCCCGGGTTAGAGGCTCCTGGGCCTAATTTTACGGCCCATAAGCAGGAGCGGGGGTTTTCGCTGACCGTGGCTGGGAAAATCAAATTTACAACTTTTTGCGACCCCCTCCCCTTTTTGAAATCGAACCCGGAAATGACACAAACCCCATGCCCCCCCTTCCTCCCATCCAGGAGAAACCTCGCAAGCAAATTCTGATGGGAAAACCACGTTTTGGGTCCGGCCCAAAGTCGTCACATCCCAAATTTATCCAAAACAAAAAAGAATTTACCCCCTTGTTTTCCCCCGACCCCTTTTCGCCCTCCAGGGGCGCGGGGGACCAAACAAAGGGGCCCGCAAGGCGTTTGCCCCGGCCCCCCCCCGGAGATTTTTTTGCCCTTTTTACACCTTTAATTTTCCCTTTAAACCCCCCTCTGGGGCCCTCCCGTAAACTGGGTGTCAAGCAAGAAAAAATCATTTCCCCTTTGGCCCCCCTTTGATCTTTTTAAAAGGGCCTTCTGGGCCCCAAACCGCATTTTGTCCCCAAAGGGGCTTCCGGAAAAAGGATTTAAAACCCCCCAGGTGGTGTTACCCCCATTAACCCCTTTTGGGCCCCCGGGTTTCATTTTTTGGGGCGATGCTGGTATGCCTGATGACGAAATTTTGGGCCCGGGGAAATGGGAGGAAAAAAGAAAAGGGGTTTAAAAGACCCCCCCGCCCCGGATGCCCCGTTTCCCCCTTTTAAACACTGAAGGGACCGGGAAAGGGGGGGACGCCTGGTTCGTTTAAATCCCCAGATTCCCCTGGCCCCGAACCACAGCGAGAAAAATGCCCCCCCGACGGGCCCCCGCAACGACATCCCCCCCGGCATGCTTTGGTTTGGGGCCCCCCTTAAAAAAGGGCACCCTTTTCTCGTACCCCTACCTCCCAAAATTTTCCCACCCCCCTCTTTGGGGCCCCTTAAAAAACCCCCCTAAATTTCCCTCCAATTTCAAAAATTTTAAAAAAATTTTTGGAAAAGGGATGGAAAAAGGGGTTTTTTGGAAAAATCCCTTTTAAAAAGACCAAATCACAGCTAAATTTTACAAATCCCGCAAATTTAAAAAAAATTCTGGGTTCAAATATAACCCCCGCAAATAACTTCAAACCCAAAGGCTTGGGCCCGCCAAAGTGTTCCCCCCACGTAAAAGGTGAAATTAATTTTGGATAATACAAATATTTTTGCACCTATCAAATTTACCTGTGGTGACTATAAAAATTTCTGTAATTTAAATTTAACGCAAAGAAAATCTATCAACAAAAACTGGCCCCCCCAAAGGGAAAAAAAAAAGTATCCCGAAATGGATTCGGATAATTTAAAAAAGGGATTTTTGGCACCTATCAATTCACCTGTGGGGAAATACAAAAAGCCCGGATTCAAATTTAAAAATGCAAAGTAAACTATCAAAAAAGCTGGGGTCGTAAAAAAAAGGGAAAAAAAAATATTGGGAAAAAAATTTGGATAATACAAGGGATTTTTTTCACCTATCAATTCACCTTGGTGACTAAAAAGTTGCTTAATTTAAATTTATCTGCAAAGTAGATCTATCACAAAGCTGGCCTGCGCCAAAGTGAAAAAACACTATCGGGGAAAAGAATTTTGGGAAAAAAAAGGGATTTTTGGCACCTATCAATTCCCCCTTTACTACAAAATTGTTGGGAATTTAAATTTAAAATGCAAAGTAGAACTACAAAAAAGCGGCCTCGCCAAAGTGGAAAAAAAACGTACGGGAAAAATTTTTGATAATTCAAGGTTTTTTTTGGCACCTATCAATTTACCTGGTGACTATAAATTGCTGTATTCAAATTTTTTGCAAACGCCTCAAGAACAAAAACTTTTTGTGCGCCCAAATCAAAAACACTATCTGTTTTTTATTTTGTAAAAACAAAATATTTTTTGGGACCTTTCAATCCCCCGGGGGGAAAATTTAAAAATTCGGGTTCAAAATTTAAAATGCAAGGGTGCCTCAATGAACAAAAACGTAGGCGCCAAAGTCAAAAAAAACTATCTGTTAGTTTCCCATAAACAAAAATTTTTGGCACCTTTTAATTCCCGTGGTGACTATAAAATTGCTGTATTTAATTTAAAAATGCAAGCTGCCCCCATGAACAAAAAGCGGTATTTCCCCCAAATTCAAAAAAAACGAAACTGTTATTATTTGATAAACAAGAAATTTTTGGGCCCCCCCAATTCCCCCGGTGTGACTATAAAATTGCTGGATTCAGATTTTAAATGCAACTGCCCCCAAATGAACAAATTTTTTAGGGGCCCAAAAAATCAAAAAAAAAACTACTGTTATGTATTCGAAAAATAAAAAGAAAATTTTTGGGACCTTTCAATTCCCCCTTTTGGGGGACCCATAAAATTGCTGGAAATTTAAATTTTAAGTGGGAAGGGGATATAAACAACAAAGGTGTAATGGGCAAAATTGAAAATGAACACCCATCTGAAATGTATTCAGATAAAAAAAGGGGAGTTTTGCACCTAAAAAAGAGACCTGCAGTTACTAAAAAGATGTGAAATCATAAGTTCAGGCTGCCCAATATCCAGGAAAAATTTCAATAGAAAAGTGTTAATAAAAAAGCTATTGCAGTGCAAGTCTACACTAAGTTTTTGGTGAACTTTATCCAGTATTCTTTATAGAGCTTGTCTGTGTTCGCCTGCGGGGGCCCCCCCCTCTGCTCCCCCCCGTGACTTTACAGCGGTAGATGCTCCTTTAAAATTCTCCACCTAACTACATAAAATCTTCCAATCTCTAATCTAACTAAATTGTAATAGTAGAGGTTTCTCTGTGAAGAAATAGAATAATTTCGCTGAGCTGTTTGGAAAAAAGCAGAGAGCACGTCCTTCTGCTCTGAGACGCTGAGAGACACTGAGGCGGAAACAGGAAACGCGTTCTATGTAAAACGAGGTCATGTGATTTTTCCAGCCAATCGCAACCAACACATCCCAGCATGACGCCCGCACACACATCCACCCTTCTCTATTCGTAAGCGATTTGCTGCCGCCCAAAATGACAGGAAGCCCGAAAATGGCGCGATCTTAATAGATGATGCACAGATTTTAACCTAAATTATCGCATGATCTAAAAATTTCGATCAACATAAAAACTGTGCCGATTTCAACTTTGTCAATAATAATCGCTCAACACTACTCATAGGGTGTTTTAGAACATTGTGCCATGCTCAAATATGCATAGGGAGGCATGGTTTGGTCTTGATACAATGCTCTTTAGTATGACACGCAGATGACAGCCGCCACTATTATAATCACTTCACACTTCCCTGCCCAATTACATGGGCAATACTGACCAAATAAGTAAAGTGGGAACACAGCCTGACAAGGTAATGTCAGGCCCAACTGGAAAGATCCGAGCTGAGGGACAAGAACCTACTATGCTCCCAAAAAATGCAATAGTTTTCCTGGGGCAGGCACAGGTCACAGTACAGTAAAGGGACCCTCACAGCAGTGGTCACTCCCCTAGGAGAAGCTTCTGGTGTCATCTAGCGGCTGTGTGTTGACCACCAAGCCAACGGTTCTCGAATGATTGACTAGGTCACCCACTTTCTCCCACATAACATCTGACAACCCTGGCAAAGAGTCAGTGCATCCGTAAGACACAACCTTTAGTTGGCATTGCCCGGGAGCAGGTCAGGTGCCCTCACCTGTCCTCAACTCACCTCTGTCCCGTTCGGCTCCCACAGCCAGAGAACTACTATGTGCTGTGGGCTCTGCGCCACTTTACAGTGAGGACGCCCTATTTGATGCCAATGGGCAGCAAAGAGATGGGGAAGACATCCGCTGCTTCTTGCAATAGCGGGCAAGTAGTGATGAGGAGAGTGGCATGGAGGGTTATGTTGCGAGTGGTAAGGCTTTGTACAGCGAGACCGTTGAGGAGGAAAGCGGTAACAGGCAAACACTATTGATG
>JAODAL010086205.1:0-10327 GCA_025379985.1 Phyllomedusa bahiana
CTTAATTTTTTAATTTTTGGCTCCAAAATTCGGACAATCCAGGATGCCGGTCACGTAAGGACGCGCCCCCCCCCCCCCCTCCCCGGATGATCCTCGGGTCGCATTGAGAGACCGGCACCAAATGTCAAAATGAGAAATCGGGGTAGAGGTATCTTTTCTCTACTCCTTTATCCAATTAAATGTCTATATTATTACAGCTGTCGACAGCTGGAGCTCGAGAGATACAACCCATACTTTCCGTCTGGGGCATAAATCTGCTTTATTAACTGGAAGTAGCAGTTTGATATCTTCTACGTATTAAGTATCACATGATTATTCTGTCATTGGCTAAGTGGCTGTTGCTGAAACCTCATAGTCTCCTGCATCTACTTAAGATAGCTAGGCATTGGTTGATAAGAGACATTCCGAGAGAGGAATTTCTTTGGTTTCTTTATATAACTTCTCTCTGAAGCAGAGAGTGCATCTGTTCCAAGTAAAGCTTGTGAAAGATAATCATTACTTCAAAAGGATGATAGCAGTAAAAGCAGTTTAAACAAACCATCTGATGAGCTTAATAAGAATGTAACGATGAAACAGACTTTGATGCTTTTTCCTTAAAGGAGTTTTATCTTTTGAGCTGTTCGTGCTGTTCTGCTACTTCTCTCAGATGGAGTTTGAAATCCAGGGGCATGTCTCTCCTCTCAGCAGGTGTGTCTCTCCTCCCAGGAGGCGTGTCTCTCCTCACTGAAGAACTGTGACATCATCATTCTGGGTTAGGCAGTAGAAGCAGAAGGGTGTCTGGATATAACAGCTCTGTAACCTCCTGCATGCTTATGTCTGCAGCCTTCAGGCTCCAGCAAGCACCTGTTATATCTCTTAGTTTACACACAAATTACACTGAAAGCCAGCAGCTTTTACTTCTAGTGGTGTTCACCCAAATTGTACTGACAACAGGCAGAGATCTTTACTCAACTACAAGGACAAATGTCAGCTTCAAGTAAAGATCTCTGCTTGCTGTCAGTGACATGTGAGTGCCTGCAGTCTAGGAGTCGGACCGCATCACGAGCCATTACAGAACCCCCCCTTAGAGCCTCTCCCACCCCGGAACCGAAGCCTGTGAAAACGTTGGATGAGCTTAGGAGCATTGACATTTTCTTGAGGCTCCCAGGATCTTTCTTCTAGATTTTACCTCTAAAGCGCTACATATCCAGGATCTCCTTCATCTCATAGGTATATTCGGTATTGGGAGGTGTGGCAGGGGAAACCCTCTTGTGCGAGTACTGATTAAGAATTAGAGGCTTCAGAAGATACGTGAAACGAATTGGAGATCAGAAGGGAGGGTGGTAAACAGAGTTTGTAGGATACCAGGTTGATCCGTTGTAGGATGGAGAAAGGACCGAGGTAGCATGGAGCAAACATCAAGCATGGTATTCAGAGCCGGATATGCTTGGAGGAGTGCCAAATTTTATCTATAGGCTGGAAAACGGGAGGTGCTCTACGTCTCTTATCAGCTTTTTTCTTAAATAGGGCAGAAGCTTGAAGCAGGTTTTGATGGACAAGATGCCAGAATTGTAGGAAGTCACGTACTTGGGCATTGGCTGCTGAAACTTCCGAAGAAATAGAGAATGGCAGAGGAAGAAGAGGACCACGTAAAAAGGAGACTTCTCGGAGGATTCGCTAGGATGGTTATTGTATGCGAACTCAGCCTAGGGTAACAGAGACACCCAGTCATCTTGCCGGGCGGAGGCAAATTGGCGCAGATAATTCACCTGTGTCTGATTGACTCTTTCCATTTAGACCTTTGGATTGAGGATGGTAGGTCGACGAGAAGTCCAGTTTAATTTGCGAAAGGGAACAGAAGGCAAGCCAGAAATGGGAGGTGAACTGGACTCTATCCGAAACGATGTTGGCAGGCATCCCGTGCAGACGAAAGATGTGCTTCAAGAACAGGATGACCAACTGCGGAGCCAATGGAAGACCTGGCAGTGGCGTGAAGTGTGCCATTTTAGAGAAACAGTCCACCATGACCCAAATAACTGAACACCCAAGGTCCATCACAAAGTCCATCGCGATGTGGGTCCAAGGTGCTTCTGGTACTGGGAGAGGTAACAGGAAACCCGCAGGTTGCAGCCGGGAGTTCTTTTTTTGGGACAAACGGCCACAAAGTCTTTAACATCCTGCTTGAGGGAGGGCCACTAGTAATGCTGGGCTATCAGATCAAGGGACTGCGGTACCCCGGGTGACCAGCAATCCTTAGTGCGCAACGTACAAATGTCCTACCGGAAGGGGTTTCTCGCGCAACCTTATGCCCGGAGCAGGGACGAGACAGTAAGGAGGAACGAGATATTGGGGATCTGGTGCAGAATCGGCGGCATCCGAGGCCCTGGATAATGCCTTGACGTTCTTGGCAGCCGGTTGTAAGTACAGGTTAAAGTTGAAGCGGGAGAAGAATAAGGACCAATGGGCCTGATGAGGATTCAGGCGACGAGCTGTTTGCAGATACAGAATATTTTTATGGTAATAGGATGAAGGGCACCCTCCAAAAGATATCGCCATTCCTCCAAGACCAGTTTAATGGCCAGAAGTTCTCTGTCCCCAACCGCATAGTTCTCCTAGGTTGGAGAAAAGGTTCGAGAGGATGGGGGCATGGCTTGGCATGGCCGAGTGAAGCAGCAGCTTTTCAGAGCTCGGACTTATCCCTGCTTTATCTACGACCTTACACGCTGTACAACATGGGGAAGACTCACAAAAAAGGCAAGAAGGACCTCTAACCCATGCTGGAGCCCGGACAGGGTGCTATTAACCATTTTTTCGGGCGCTACTCAATCCTAATGCCAGAGGAGGATTCCGACAGCGGGGAGATCCCACAAGATTGCCGCCCAGCCCATGCGGCTGCAACCTACCTACCAACCGCTCTGGTCGCAGAAGGAGAGGTTTCGGTGCTTCCGTAAGTGTGCCAACCGCCTGCCCCTTCACAGCCGCTGCTGCCGAGTCGCATTACCTTCTGCGATGCTGGAAGAGACGAGCCCGGCGACGGGATGCACCTCGAGTCCTGCTCCATCTCCGGCATCAGCGCCCTCCTCCCTGCCGGCAGAGCTCCTGTCGCTCCAGCAGATGCCTGTGGAGACCATTACTCCTGAAGCCCCGAACACACTGCTCACTGAGGCGAAATCTGCAGAGGTAGATCACGATGGGGCTCGGCTTCTCCTCACAGGAACCCCGGGCAAGATGGCCGCTGTGACGAGACCCCCGGCGCCTCACTCCTCAGGGAGCTTAGAGGTACAGCGGGTTGAGTGCTTGACAGTTGGCTGGAACCCCCAAGCCCTTACCACCTCTCTTCCTGGGCTCCTTAATCAGGCTACAGGGCCGGGGTTTCCCTCTGGACCTCAGGACTTTATAACCAGGCCCCCAGACACTCGAGGGTCATCGTCACCTTTGCTGTCTCCCAGGACCTCACTGGGGGCCCCCCTCAGTCCTCCCTGCCTCGCTCCACAGCTGTCAGCAGCAGTCCCTGAACTGGGTCCTGAATTGGGTCCAGGGAACACCCATGATGCAGTTCAGCCCACCAGCTGCAGAAGTCTCCCCTGCACTGACTCTACACGGGCCTTACGGGTCGCCCCAACTGATGGTGCGCATTTTGGGTCCTCCATCTCCAATAGAGTCCCCCTTGACCTCTTGGGGGCTCCTTCCTGGACTGTCCCACCTACGACCACTCATCTGGATGGGCTACTGAGGTCACCACTTCTCCAGCATGGTCGACAT
The DNA here is from genome assembly GCA_025379985.1 of Phyllomedusa bahiana. NCBI lineage: Eukaryota > Metazoa > Chordata > Amphibia > Anura > Hylidae > Phyllomedusa > Phyllomedusa bahiana. Next base: position 3,742 of record JAODAL010086205.1, read on the forward strand.
GGTCCTCTTGGACCGATCCTCCGGGCTACGGATCTCCACTGTCCTCCCATAGGACCCAGAGTTTTCCTTCTCAAGATACTTCACATCCCATCTCGAACTCGCCCACATGCCTCAGTAATATAAATGGATCACACATGTCTCCGGACCTGAACTCTCGTACTGACATGTTCGGCACGCCACCACTTCTCAACTCACCGGTGCGCGACTCGACTGCCGTCTCTTCTGACAATGCCTTAGCGCTGGGCACTGCTCAACCGGCTGATGGCTCCCTGTCCCCTGTAAGCACCAAACTTTTAACTTATGAGGACCTCCAGCTTCTGATTCAGCGTCTTCCCACTCGACAGGATATTTCCTCCATGACATGTCAACTGTTACATGAGTGCAAGAGGGAATTCGCCAGTTTTCGCTCAGATCTCTCGTCACTTTTCGCAAGGGTGGATGTCATTCATCACACTCAGGAATCTTCTGCTTCTCTATTGTCAACTCTGCAGACAGTGGTCCAGCGCTACTTGTCACAATTGTTTCATCTGCAGCAGCACCTCGATGACGTGGAGAACAGAGGTGCAGAAACAATCTCAGAATTCGAGGCCTCCCTGAAACGGTGCTCGCATCGGACATATACTCCTCTACCATTTCGTCCATTTTCAATGAAGTCCCCGAGCAGCCTCTGTCCACTTACATTGAATTAGATAGAGTACACAGGGCATTACGCCCTATCAGCAATGATCCCAAACACCCCAGAGACGTTGTATGCAGAGTCCATTTCTTCGCTCTCAAAGAGGAGATCGTGCAACTTCTTCGCAAGGGGTGCTTGGTCTCTTATCAAGGACACTCCTTACAGATCTTTCCCGCCACACTTGCTTAAGCCTGTCCTGAATTCCCTCAAAGAGAAAAACATCCAATACCGATGGGGATTCCCGTTTGTGCTCATTGTTCACCACGGAGATCAAACTTATACTTTAAGGTCCCCGGAGGACCTCCCTGCGTTCCTGAATGATTTGCAACTCACAGACATTGCCCTATCAGAATGGCCCTCCATTTCCTCCTCTTTCTCCTTGAGGAAACCTTCCATCGGGGCCCCGGTGGAGATTCAGACTAGGGGGAAAAAGAAACAGTTCTGGACACTTTGCACCTTTACCCAAGAGGTACTCTCCTCTTCTGCGGGGACCTTAACCTTACTCTTGACCCTGTTGTTGATCACTCTTCAGGTCGATCCTCAGTCGCATACTCAGCTATCAAAAAGCTCTTTTAAGATCTCAGCTTTGTGATAGTTTGAGGCTTCAACACCCTTCATACAGGGATTATAGCTTTTTTTCACACACCCATAACATGTATAGAAGAATAGATTACGTTCTTATTCAGCACAATGCTCTCTCGTGGTTGAGATCCACTTAGATTGGCAGTGTTCTGTGATCTGATCATGCTCCGATATTTGCCACATTCCATCTCGCTTTTCTGTCTACACAGGCTAAGTCCTGGAGACTAAACGAAGCTTTATTATCTGACCCTGTCTGTTTGGCCGACTTGTAACAGACCATTGAGCACTTTGTCTCAGACCCCAAGATGGATCCCACATCCCCCATTGTAGAGTGGGAAGCTATGAAAGCGTGCTGTGTGGCACTTTAATTAAACATGGTAGGCAACTTAAGAGAGACCGCACGACATTTATTGCACAGGCTCTCCAGAAGGTTTCCTCCTTGGAACTGAGCCACAAACAAGCTCTCTCCCCCTCTGTCCTCCAGGAATTAGTAATGGCGAGACTGGAATTCCGTCGACTTTTTGAATTGTCATGGGGTAAACTGATACAAATTCACCGGCGCAAGTTTTATGAAAATGGTAACAAGATTGGGTACCTGCTGGCCAAAGCTGCAAGAGACCAAATGATGGCCTCGTTTATCCTGACTATCAAAACTCATCTAGGTAATAAGGTTCAGAAAACAGAAGAAATAGCTAGGGAATTCCACTCCTACTATTCTAAATTTTACCAACTCCCTTCCAACCCTTCCTCTGCCTCTTCACCGCAACCAATTTTTCCTACTTCCTCTAGATCCCTATCAGCAGAGGCATCCCAAGACTTAGAAAGCCCTTTCTCCCGTGAGGAATTGGCTGCAGTAATAAAAGATCTTCCGGGAGGGAAAAGCCCGGGACCAGATGGCTTTACTGCCAAGTTTTTTAAGGTTCTATCATCATCCCTTAGTCCACTACTGCTACAAGCCTTTGATACCATTTCCTCTTCCTACCGGACTCCCTGAGAGCTTGTGTTGCAGTGATTCCCAAGTCAGGCAAGGACCCTCAGATCTGTGGAAGCTACCGATCCATATCCCTCCTGAACATGGACCTACAAATATTTGCCAAACTTCTGGCAAATTGCCTAAACACACATCTACCCTTTTTGTTCCACCCTGATCAGGTGGACTTTGTTTCCGGGATAATACTTTGAAGACCCTAGACTTGATCCAATCCAGATATCAGAGGAATTTGCATGGGGGAACGCGAATTTAAGTGCTCTGCGTTTGCAGATGATCTCTTAATCTACTTAACTGAGCCTCATGTCTCGCTTCCTTCCCTGATGTCTGAGCTGGCTCGCTTCAGTCACTGGTCCAATTACAAAATTAACTTTTCCAAATCCGAGGTGCTCAATGTCTCCTTGGATTCAGCGGTAAGGAACTCTCTTGGGGACAACTTCCCCTTCTCCTGGCCCAATAGGGGGATCTTATATCTGGGGATTAAAATACCAACCTTCCTCTCACAACTTTTTGAAGCCAATTTCACGCCTATGCTTTCTAAGATAACAACGTTGCTGAAAACTTGGGGTCAGAAAGACTTCTCTTGGTTTGGGAAGATGTACATCCTCCCTAAATTGCTTTACTTGTTCCAAACTATCCCGTTCACTATTCCGGCATCATTTTGCTTTGGAGTCCAACGGTGCTTCAGTGACTTTATCTGGAACACCCATCGACCGCGAATCCGCAGGGATCTTCTTACCCTTCCTAAGGTTAGTGGAGGTGTAGGCCTCCCCGACTAAAGGTTTTACTATTTAGCAGACTCATATGCTAGATTCCTGGACTTCATTCATAGCCATCACAATAAGTTATGGGCTCACATTGCACAGGGGGTGTGCCCATATTCCTTGAACTCCCTCCCCTGGGCCTTGGACTCAGCGTTATCTGACCCTCTGAAATTCTCATTTACCACACTTCACACTAGGTCAAAGATTAGGAAACTCAGACCTTCTGAGAGACTTTTTGACCTTAGAGGGCCGCTATTCAACATAACGGATAATCACTCATTTCCTCTTCGGAAATCCAGTGTTAATTTTCTAGGATGAACCAAAACCTCACCCATACTGGCGTGAGATGTCCACAATAGGGGAGTTTTACGACCTTTGATGGACCTTTTCGACAGGCCCCCTACTTCTAGGGACCACTACGTATATATGCAACTCCAAAAGTTTTTCGCCTCCACAGTCAAAAAAAACAACCTTACTGGTGCATTGACCCCTTTCGAGAAGCTATGCATGCAACAGTCTACCCCTAGGCACCTTATCTCCTTGGTCTACCATTGACTTCTTTCTCCCTCAGATATGCCTCTACCTTCTTATTGCATTGCTTGGGAAAAAGAACTCCAAAAATCATTTACGGAAGACCAATGGAGTAAATGCTTTACTCTCACACATAAGGTGGTTATTGCCTGTAAAGCCCAGGAGACAAGTTACAAAGTCTTAGCACAGGGATTACGCAGAGCCCTGACAGAGTGGAGACATTTCTCTCTACTTGGCGTCTTTGGTCCCTGTATATAGATTCTTCTAAATCTAAGGTCTTGCTTGCTTCGGGGATCTAGAGAGGGTTCAGTTAGGAAGGGAGCTCTTGCTGATGAGGCTGAGGGGACCTCTTTTCCCTCCCCTCTTTCACTTGACCTTGGGAGTGTTCTATGTCCCAGGATCCGCGTGATCCAACTCGAGCATTTCTATAACCGCTCCATAACTAACCTCCCCCTTTTTTCTGGAGAAGGACGGCCCCAGAACCGACTGAGGAAGCATCAACTTCAGGGAAAAAATGTTTTCTCAATATCTGGACGATGGAGTACTGGGGCGGAAGCAAAAGCAGATTTCAGTTGGGGTAAAGGCTTCTTCTGCTTCAGAGGTCCATAGGCGAGGGTTACTACCTTTCTTGGTGAGAGAGACAACAGGAGCCACAAGAGTAGAAAAGTGTGGGATAAATTGGCGATAATAATTTGCAAAGCCTATAAATCGCTGGATAACCCGTAGACCTTGTGAAGAGACAATGTATCCCAGGACAAGCAAACTGTAGTGCTCGCAAAACATTCCCCAATTTTGGGTAGATTTGGGTTGCCCCTAAGGCAGTTGAGGCCCTGAGGGGACATGCAGTGAAAAGACTCGAGACGGGGGGGTAGATCAGAAGTGGCAGGTAGACCGAACATATCATATAGCAGATTATGAAAGATGCGTTGACAAACTTTAAAAGTCGCGGGCGAGCCCAAAAAGGGCATGACCAAATTTTAAAAATGGCCATCACGGGTGTTAAATTGCGGGCTTCCATTCACCCCCGGGGATGCGGATTGGTTTGCAGGCGCCCGGAATCGAGTTTTAGAGAAGACTGTGGCCCCGAATTCTGTCAAATTTTTTCAGAAATTAGTGGCAATGGGTAGGGTTTCTTGATGGTGACGTTAAGACCTGTAATCTAGAAAGGCCCAAAGGGGACCATCTTCTCCTTTACAAAGAAAAATCCTGCTCCGTGGGGGAGAAGGACTTGCGAATGAAGCCGCTAGCCAGGTTCTCATTTATGTACAGTATGCCGACATTGCCTCGGTTTTGTGCCGGGACAGCGGATATACCCTAACCTGTGGAGGGGAGTTGCAGGGCTTAAGCTCAATTGGACAATCGTAGGGCCTTTGAGGTGGCAGCTGCTCAGCTTGTTTCTTGCAGAAAACGTCAACAAATTCTTAGTAGGGCACCAAGAGTCCAGGAAGAGAAGGAACTGCTGGCTGAAGATTTGACACACCCACAAGACGAGGGGGAGGCGAAAATGCGATGCATTGACACTGGTTGCTCCAGCGTAGGTTTCATGGTTTTTCGTCCAGGTTAGGGCTATGCCTAGTAGAGGGAGTCCCGAAGGAAGAGCTAGAGAACAAAAGGAGGCAAGGAGGAAATCTGCACCTGTGAAAACTCCAACACGCAGGGAGAGGGAAGTGGATGTCGATTGCAACAAGAGGACCTGCCCATTCACAGAAGAAACAGAAAGGGGCGGCCAGGGGGTTCCACAGGCGCTGGAATTTGGAACCAAGAAGAATGGTTAAAAGTTTCCTGCTGGACCCCAGAGTCCCCCCAAAGGGGGCCTAATTTTAAAAATGCCGGAGTGCCACAGTAGAGGCACAGGCCCCCTTTCCTCCTACGGGTCTTCCTGCCCGAAAAGATGGACTTGTCAACTTGCATTTTGGGCCCTTCCCGGGAACCACGGGAGAGGATGAATAGGGTGCTGAAAAACAGGTGCCAAATGAGGAACTCTACGGGGTCGGAAAGCTTCATGCTGCAGGCAAACCTCTTGATGATGCTCCGCAAAACAGACGTCAATGCGGTTGGCCAGAGTGAAGGGGCCCCAGACGGTGGGCCCCAAAGTTAGACAAGGAGGGGATTTGCCGCGGGAACCCCCAGGCCCTGACCCCCCCCCGAGGACCCAGCGTGACAGCCGAAACAGGTGGAGTAGACAGGGACCCCAACCAAAGGTGAGGCTGGGCTGGGCAGAACAGGCCAGACAGGAACAGAACGTGGCAGATGAAGATCAGCATAATAGACATAGGCAATAGAAGTAGGCAGGACCAGGAATGCTAACAGAACGGTAAAGGAATTCACTAGAGAGCGCACAAGGACGTCACTAGAGAACAGATACCAACAACTGGGTGTGGAGAGCAGGAAACTGCATCCTTAACAAGCTCCTGCAAGAATTGGAGTGGGGGAGCACAATTACCTGTTGCCGCGGCCCCTTTTTTTCCAGGAAATGAGTGCGCACACCCTAGTTGGAGGAAGTCAGGAGGGGCCCCCTTGAGGAGGGGAAACAGGAAGGGCAAGTGAGCAAGGACAACAGAAGCTGGGAGCAAAAAAGCAGCCCTGGGGCGCAGCGCGGGGATACCACAGGCGGGTAAAAAGCGTACCCCCGGGTTGGGGGTCGGACCACGTACGAGCCTTAATTTTAATGAACTGCAGGAGGACCCCGTGAGGGGCGTTTTTCAAACTAGGGCTAAAGTACTTGTTCTAGTTGTGGCAGCGGGGCCCCCCACTTTTTTTTCTCTGGGTTTGAGCCTGTTTTTTACTCTCTCTGAAAGGGGGTTGTACACACCCTTTTAAGAAACTTTTGTTTCTTGGGAATTTCCGCATGGAATGCCTTCATCTTCAGAACAAGAGTTGACTGTCAGTTTTTACGAAAACTCTCTTTTTCTGGCCCTTTTGCGAGTTTAATCAAACCCAACAAATGTAAAAGCTCCAGATTCTCAACTATCCAGGAAGGTCGTTTTATAGCTTTTTTAATCAGCAAAACTGTTTTCAGCTGTGATAAAAACTAGCCAAACAAGG
>JAODAL010086206.1:0-10327 GCA_025379985.1 Phyllomedusa bahiana
CACCCCCCGAGCCCCACACCCGGGACCCCCGCACCCCCCCGGAGGGGGCCCCACACCCGGGAGACCCCCCCCCCGAGCCCTAACCCGGGCACCGCCCCCCCCCCCCAGCCCCACAAAACCCGGGGGCACCCCCCCCCCCCCAAACCCCTAACCCGGGAGCACCGCCCACAGCCCCCCAACCCGGACAGCGCACCCCCGAGCCCTCACACCGGGAGCACCGCACCCCCCCGCAGCCCGTCACACCCGGAGCACCCCACCCCCCCCCCGCACCCTCACACCCGGAGCACCGCACCCCCCCCGAGCCCTCACACCCGGGAGCACCGCACCCCCCCCCCCCGCAGCCCTCACACCCGGGAGCACCGCACCCCCCGCAGCCCTCACACCCGGGAGCACCGCACGCACCGCACCCCCCTGGACCCTCACACCCGGGAGCACCGCACCCCCCCGGAGCCCTCACACCCGGGAGCACCGCACCCCCCGGAGCCCTCACACCCGGGAGCACCGCACCCCCCGCAGCCCTCACACCCGGGAGCACCGCACCCCCCGGAGCCCTCACACCCTGAGCACGCACCCCCCTCGAGCCCTCACAACATAACCCGGGAGCACTGCACACACCCCGCATCCCCCACACCCTGGAGCACCGCACCCCCCCCCCGGGGCCCTCACCCCCCGGCGCACCGCACCCCCCGATGCTCCTCACACGCCGGGAGCACCGCACCCCCCGCAGAGCCCTCACTAAGACCCAGAGCACCGCACCCCCCGCAGCCATCACACACGGGAGCACAGCACCCCCTCCCCCCCCGTAGCCCTCACACCCAGAGCTACCGCACCCCCCGCACCCACACACCCGGAGCACCGCACCCCCCGCAGCCCTCACACCCAGGAGCACCGCACCACCCGCAGCCCTCACACCCGGGAGCACCGCACCCCCCAGAGCCCTCACACCCGGGAGCACCGCATCCCCCTTAGCCTTCACACCCGGGAGCACCGCACCCCCCGCAGCCCTCACACCCGGGAGCACCGCACCCCCCGTAGCCTTCACACCCGGGAGCACCGCATCCCCCTTAGCCTTCACACCCAGGAGCACGAACCCCCCGCAGCCCTCACACCCAGGAGCACCGCACCCCCCGTAGCCTTCACAAACCCAGCGCACCGCCCCCCCGAGCTTCAACCCGGGAGCACCGCACCCCCCGTAGCCCTCACACCCGGGAGCACCGCACCCCCCGTAGCCCTCACACCCGGGAGCACCGCACCCCCCGTAGCCCTCACACCCGGGAGCACCGCACCCCACGTAGCCTCCCTCACACCCGAGCACCGCACCCCCCGGCCTCACACCACACACACGGGAGCACCGCACCCCCCGCAGCCCTCACACAACCCACATACCCCATGACACCGCACCCCCCCGCCAGCCCCACACCAGGGTCGCCCCGGAGCACTGCACACCCCGCAGACCTTACACCCGGAGCACTGGCACACCACCCCCTTCAGCCCTCACAAACCGGGAGCACCGCACCCCCCCAGCTCCCTCACAAGCGCATGCACCCGGGAGCACCGAACCCCCGAGCCCTCACACCCCCGGGAGCACCGCACCCCCCGCAGCCCTCACACCCAGGAGCACAGCACCCCCCCGCACCCTCACACCCGGAGCACAGCACCCCCCACCCCCCGGAGCCTCACCCCCGGAGCACCGCACCCCCCGCAGCCCACACACCCGGGAGACCGCACCCACGTAGCCTCCCTACAAAAACCCGGTAAGAGCACCGTGCACCCCCTGAGCCCTCACACCCGGGAGCAACGCACCCCCCGCAGCCCTCACACCCTGATCACCGCACCCCCCCCGCAAGCCCTCACACCCGAGAGCACCGCACCCCCCCCGCAGCCCTCACACCCAGGAGCACCTCACCCCCCCCCGCAGCCCTCACAACAAACCAACCCGGAGCAACGCACCAACCCGCACTGCCCTCACCCACGCACCCGTGAGCCATCCTGCACCCCCCCGCAGCCCCACACATACTCAACCCCAGGAGCACCGCACCCCCCCCCCGGAGCCCTCACACCCGGGAGCACCGCACCCCCCCGCAGCCCTCACACCCGGGAGCACCGCACCCCCGGAGCCCTCACACCCGGGAGCACCGCACCCCCCCGCAGCCCTCACACCCAGGAGCACCGCACCCCCCGCAGCCCTCACACCCCGGAGCACCGCACCCCCGGATCCCTCAGCACCCGGGAGCACCGCACCCCCCCCCCCGCAGCCCTCACACCCGGGAGCACTGCACACCCCCGCAGGCCTCACACCGTGAAGCACACTGCACACACCCCGCAGCCCTCACACCCGGGAGCACTGCACACCCACACCCCCCATCGCTCACCCCCGGGAGCACTGCACCCCCCGCAGGCCCACACACCCTGGAGCACCCGCACCCCCCGAACCCTTCAACAACCCGGGAGCAACCGCAACCAACCCCGCAGCCTACACCCATGAGCACTCGCACCCCCCGCAGCCCTCACACCCGGGAGCACAGCACCCCCCCCCCCCCCGGGAGCCCTCACACCTGGTAGCACCGCACCCACCCGCATCCACTCACACCCAGGAGCAGCAACCGCACCCCCTCTCCCCCCACCCCCCGCAGCCCTCACACACCCGGGAGCACCGCACCCCCCCTCCCCCCCGGAGCCCTCACACCCGGGAGCACCGCACCCCCCGCAGCCCTCACACCCGGGAGCACCGCACCCCCCAGAGCCCTCACACCCGTGAGCACCGCACCCCCTCGCAGCCCTCCAACCCAGGCACCCGCCACCCCCCGCACCCTCACACCCGGACACTGCACACCCCCCACCCCTTCACACCCGGGATCACTGCCCCAAAAAACAAAAAAATATGAACACCCCCCGCCAGCCCTCACACCCGGGAGCACCGCACCCCCCTGCAGCCCTCACACCCGGGAGCACCGCACCCCCCAGAGCCCTCACACCCGGGAGCACCGCACCCCCCGCAGCCCTCAAACCCGGGAGCACCGCAACCCCCGCAGGCCCTCACACCCGTGAGCACAGCAACCCTCCCCCCCCCCGGAGGCCCTCACCACCCGGAGCACCGACCCCCCGAGCCCTCACACTCCGGGAGCAACCGCAGCCCCCGCAGCCCTCACAACCCAGAGCAACCCGCACCCCCCCGCAGCCCTCACACCCGGAGCACTACAGCACCCCCCCACCCCCCCGAGCCTCACACCCGGGACACCGCACCCCCCGCAAGCCCTCTACACAGTGTGCACCGCACCCCCAGCAGCCCTCCACATCACCCGGGAGGCACAGTCACCCCCCCCCCCCCGGAGCCCTCACACAACCTACCCAGGAGCACCGCACCCCCCGCAGCCTCACACCCGGGAGCACTACCGCACCCCCCGAGCCCTCAAAACAACCCCGTAGTCACGCACCTCCCCGCAGCCTCACCCGAGGAGCACCCACCCCCGCAAGCCCCTCACACACCCGGAGCACTGCACACCCCCGCAGCCCCACACCCGGAGCACTGCACACGCGCCCGCAGCCGTCAACCCGGAAGCACCGCACCCCCCGCAGGCCCCTCACACCCCACCCGGGAGCACCGCACGCCCCCGACCCTCACACCCGGAGCACTGCACCCCCCGCAGCCCTCACACCCAGGAGCACCCGCACCCCCCGCAGTCCCTGCACACCGGACACAGCACCCCCCCCCCCCCCGAGCCCTCACACCCGGGAGCACGCACCCCCCGCAGCCCTCACACCCCGGAGCACCGCACCCCACGTAGCCCTCACAAACCGGGAGCACACCGCAACCCCCCCGGAGCCCTCAACACCCGGGACACCGCACCCCCCGCAGCCCTCACACTCCAGGAGCACACCGGCACCCCCCCCCCAGGCAACCATTCACACCGGAGCACCGCACCCCCCCCGCAGCCCACCACAAACAACACCCGGGAGCACCGCCCCCCCGGAGCCCTCACACCCGGGAGCACCGCACCCCCCCGGAGCCCTCACACCCGGGAGCACCGCACCCCCCGCAGCCTCACACCAGGGAGCAGCAACCGCACCCCCCCGGCAGCCTTCCCACCCACGAGCACCGCACCCCCCCCCCGCAGCCTTCACACCCCAGGAGCACTGCACACCACCCGCAGCCCTCACACCCCGGAGCACTGCACACCCCCACATCCCTCACACCGGGGAGCACCGCACCCGCCCGCAGGCCCTCCACTACACCCGAGGAAGCACCGCACCCCCCGAGCCCGCACACCCGTGAGCACAGCACCCCCCCCCCCGGAGCCCTCACCCACACACCCCAGGAGCACCGCAACCCCCCGCAGCCTCACACTCACACCCGAGCACCGCACCCCCCGGCAGTCCCTCACTACCCAGGAGCACCGCATCCCCCCCACGCTGCTTAGCACCCAGGAGCACCGCAACCTCCCCCCCCCTGCAGCCTCACACCCAGAGCACAGCACCCCTCCCCCCCCCCGAGCCCTCACAACGCCCCAGGAGCACCGCACCCCAAGCCCCGCAGCCCTCACATTCCCACCCGGAGCACCCGGGCCACCCCTACACCCCGGAGCCCTCACACCCGGGAGCACCCGCACCCCCACCGCCTGCCCCAACACCCAGGAGCACCGCAACCTCCCCCCGCAGCCTATCCACACCCAGGAGCACCGCACCCCCCCCGCAGCCTTCAACCACCCAGGAGCCTGCACACCCCCGCAGCCCTCACACCGGGAGCACAGCACACCGCCGCAGCCCTCACACCCGAGCAACACGCAACCCCCCGCAGCCCTCCACACACCGGGAGCACGCACCCCCCCCCCCGGAAAAAGCCATCACACCCCGGGAGCACCGCCCCCCCGCAGCCCTCACACCCAGAGCAACCGCACCCCCCGCAGCCCTCACTAGCATTACCCTGGAAGCAACAGCAACCCACCCCCCCCCCCGAGCCCTCACACCCGGGACACCGCCCCCCCCCGGAGCCCTCACACCCGGGAGCATCGCACCCCCGACGCCCTCACACCCGGGAGCACCGCACCCCCCGGAGCCCTCACACCCGGGAGCACCGCACCCCGCAGCCCGCACACCCAGGAGCACCGCACCCCCCGCAGCCTTCACACCCGGGAGCACCGCACCCCCCGCAGCCCTCACAACCCGTGAGCCCCGCACCCCCCGGAGCCCCTCACCACCGTGAGCACCGACACCCCCCCTCAGCCCTCACACCCAGGAGCACCGCACCCCCCCCCGCAGCCTTTCACACCCAGTGACACCCGCATCCCCCCCCGCATGCCTTCACACCTCAGGAGCACCGCACCCCCCCGCTGCCTTTCACACCCAGAGCACCGCACCCCCCCCCGCAGCCTCACAAACCAGGAGCACCGCACCCCCCCGCAGCCCTCACACCCGGGAGCACCGCACCCCCCGGAGCCCTCACACCAGGGAGCACCGCATCCCCCGGAGCCCTCCCACCCGGAGCAACCGCATCCCCCCCCGCAGCCCTCAACCCAGAGCAACCGCACCCCCCCCGCAGCCTTCACACCCAGGAGCACCGCACCCCCCCCCGCAGCCTTCACACCCAGGAGCACAGCACCCCCCCCCCCACCCGGAGGCCCTCACACCCAGTGCACCGCTACAACCCCTCAGCAGCCCTCACACCCGGGAGCACCGCACCCCCCGCAGCCCTCACACCCGGGAGCACCGCACCCCCCGCAGCCCTCACACCCTGGAGCACCGCACCCCCCCCGCAGCCCTCACCCAGGAGCACCGCACCCCCCCCCGCAGCCTTCACACCCAGGAGCACTGCACACCCCCGCAGCCCTCACACCCGGGAGCACTGCACCCCCCGCAGCCCTCACACCCGGGAGCACCGCACCCCCCGCAGCCCACACCCAAATCCCCGGAAGCACCTCACCCCCCGAGCCTCACACCGGGAGCACCGCACCCCCCGCCATCCCACTAACCCAGAGCACCGCACCCCCCGCAGCCTCACACACGGAGCCAGCACCCCCCCCCCCCCCGGAGCCCTCACACCCAGGGGGGGGAGCAAAACCGCATCCCCCCGAGCCCTCACACCCGGGAGCACCGCACCCCACGTAGCCCTCACACCCGGGAGCACCGCACCCCCCGAGCCCCGCACCCGAACCCGAGCACCGCACCCCCCCGCAGCCCTCACACCCAGGAGCACCCGCACCCGCCCCCCGCAGCCTTCACACCCGAGACCGCACCCTCCCCCCGCAGCCCTCACACCCGATGAGCAACCGCCCCCCCGAGCCCTCACAATGCCCCGGGAGCACCGCACCCCCGCAGTCCCTCACACCAACCCAGGATCACCCACCCCCCCCTGCAGGGCTTCCACACCCAGGAGCAACCGCACCCCCCCCCCGCATCCTCACACCAGGAGCACCGCACCCCCCGCAGCCTTCACACCAGGATCACGCACCCCCCCCGCAGCCCTCAACAAACAGGGAGCACCGCAGCACCCCCCCCCGCAGCCTTCACACCCGGGAGGCCCCGCACCCCCCGCAGCCCTGACACCCGGGAGCACCGCACCCCCCGGAGCCCTGACACCCGGGAGCACCGCACCTCCCGCCAGCCACTCACACCCAGGAGCACCGCACCCCCCCGCAGGCCTTCACACCCAGAGCATCCCGCACCCCCCCCCGCAGCCTCATCACCCAGGAGCACCACCCCCCCCCCCCCCGGACCCTCACACCCGGAGCACCACCCGCACCCCCGCAGCCCCTCACACCCAGGGAGCACACCGCACCCCCCCGCAGCCTTCACACCCGAGGAGCAACCGCACCCCCGCGCCGCCCTCACAACTCCCGGGAGCAACCGCACCCACCCGGAGCCCTCACACCCGGAGCACCGCATCCCCCCCGCAGCCCACACACCCAGGAGCAACCGCACCCCCGCCCGCAGCCTCACACCCAGAAGCACCGCACCGCCCCCCCGCATCAGCCTCACACCCCGGAGCACCGCAACCCACGCCCCCCCCGCAGCCTACCACCCAGGAGCACCGCACCCACCCCCCGCAAGCCCTCCACACCCAGAGCACCGCACCCCCCCCCCCCCAGCAGCCTTCACACCCTGGAGCACAGCACACCCCTCAGCCCACACACCCGGGAGCACCGCACCCCCCCGGAGCCCTCACACTTCACCCGAGCACGCACCGGGCCCCTCACCCACGACCCTGCACCCCGCCCCACCCAACCCCCCCCCGCAGCCCTCATCACCCAGGAGCACCGCACCCCCAGCAGCCTTCACACCCATTACACCGCACCCCCCCCCGCAGCCTTCACACCCAGGAGCATCAGCCACCCCCCACCCCCCCCCGTAGCCCTCACTACCCAGGACACCGCACCCCGCCCGCAGCCCACACAATGCATACACATTACACCCGGGAGCACCCACCGCACCCCCCGCAGCCCTCACACCACCCGAGGAGAGCACCGCACCCCCCGCACCCTCACACCCGGAAGCAACCGCACCCCCCCCGCCGCCTTCACCCTCCCAGGAGCACCGCACCCCCCCCTCAGCCTCCACCCATGGCACTGCACACGCCCCTCAGCCCTCACAAAAACCCCTCCCGGGAGCACTGCAAATGCCCCGCACCCCTCCATGGGTCCCCGGGAGCACCGCACCCCCCGCAGCCCTCACACCCGGGAGCACCGCACCCCCCCGACCCATCACAACCCGGGAGCACCGCACCCCCCGCAGCCCTCAAACACCCAGGAGCCACCGCAACCCCCCGCAGCCCTCACACCATACATCGCCGGGAGCACAGCACCCCCCCCCCCCACCCCCTGTAGCCCTCATCAACACCCCGGAAGCACCGCACACCCCCCAGCAGCCTCACACCCACCCGTGTAGGCATACCGACCCCACGTAGCCCTCACAACCCGGGAAGCACCGCACCCCCCCGGACGCCCCCTCCACACCCGTAGCCCCGAACCCCCCGCAGCCCTCACACCCGGGCGCACCGCACCCCCCCCGCAGCCTTCACACCCGGGAGCACCGCACCCCCCCGCAGCCCCACACATACCCGGTGAGCACCGCACCCCCCGCACCCCGCACACCCGGGAGCACCGCACCCCCCCAGCCCTCACACCCGGGAGCACCGCACCCCCCCCGCAGCCTTCACACCAGGAGCACCGCACCCCCCCCGCAGCCTTCACACCCCCAGGAGCACCGCACCCCCCCCCCCCGCAGCCTTCACACCCAGACACCGCAACCCCCCCCCCGCAGAGCCCTCAACCCACCCGGGAGCACCGCACCCCCCCCCGGAGCCCGCCCACCCGGAGGCACCGCACCCCCCGCAGCCCTCACAATACCCCCCGGGGAGCACGCACCCCCCGGAGCCTCTCACACCAAGGAGCACCGCACCCCCCGCAGGCCCACTCACACACAGGAGCACCCCCGCACCCCCCCCCCGCAGGGCCATCACACCCAGGAGCACCGCACCCCCCCCCCGCAGTCCTACAACACCCAGGAGCACAGCACCCCCCCCCCCCCGGCAGCCCCTCACACACCCAGGAGCACCGCACCCCCCGCAGCCCTCACACCCGGGAGCACCGCACCCCCCGCAGCCCTCACACCCAGGAGCACCGCACCCCCCCCCGCAGCCCTCACACCCAGGAGCACCGCAACCCCCCGCCCCCGCAGGCCTCACACCCAGGAGCCACCGCACCCCCCCCCCCGCAGCCCTTCAGACACACCCAGGAGCACAGCACCCCCCCCCCCCGGGGAGCCACACACCAGGAGCTACGCACCCCCGCAGCCCTCACAACCGGGAGCACCGTCACCCGCCGCATCCCTCACAACCCAGCGCCCCGCCACCCACCCCCCCCCCCGCAGCCTCACACACCAGGAAGCACCGCACCCCCCCCGACCCCCCGAGCCCTCACAACCCAGGATCACCGCACCCCCCGCAAGCCCTCACAAAAACCCCGGGAGCACCGCAAACCCCCCGCACCCTCAACAACCCAGGAGCACGGCACCCCCCCACCCGCAGCCTTCACACCCAGGAGCACCGCACCCCCCCCCCCCCCGCAGGCCTTCAACACGCCACAACCCAGGAGGAGCACCGCACCCCCCCCCCCCCGCAGCCTTCACACCCAGGAGCACCGCACCCCCCCCCCCCCCCGCAAGCCATCACACCCAGGAGCAACCGCACCCCCCCCCCGCATCCTTCACACCCGGAGCACAGCACCCCCCCCCACCCCCCGGAGACCATCACACGCCAGGAGCACCGCACCCCCTCGCAGGCCCTCACACGCACGGAGAAGCACCGCACCCCCCGCAGACCCTCCACACCCAGAGCACCGCACCCCCCCCCCCGCAGCCCACAACCCAGGAGCACATCAGCACTCCCCCCCCCCCACCCCCCGGAGCCCTCACATGTCTACCCAGGAGCAACCGCACCCCCCACGCAGCCCCACACACCCGGACAACCGCACCCCCCGCAAGTCCTCTCACAACCCCCGGAGCACCGCACCCCCCCCCCCCCCCCCCCGCGCTTCACACCCAGGAGCACCGCACCCCCCCCCCGCAGCTTCACACCCAGGAGCACCGCACCCCCCCCCCGCATCCCTGCACACCCAGAGCCCAGCACCCCCCCTCCCCCCCCCCCCCGGAGCCCTCACACCCAGGAGCACCGCACCCCCCGCAGGGCCCCACACCCACCCGGGAGCACCGCACCCCACCCCGCAAGCCCCTCTACACCAGAGCACCGCACCCCCCCCCCGCAGCCTTCACACCAGGACATCCGCACCCCCCCCCCCGCACCTTCACACCCAGGAGCACCGACCCCCCCCCCGCAGCCCTCACACCCGGGAGCACCGCACCCCCCCCCCGGAGCCCTCACACCCCGCACCCCCCCAGCCTCACACCCGGGAGCACCGCCCCCCCCGCACCCACACACCCAGGAGCACCGCACCCCCCCCCCCCCGCCGGCCTTCACGCCCCAGGACACAGCACCCCCCCCCCCCCCCGGACCCTCACACCCAGAGCACCGCACACCTCGCAGTCCTCACACCCGGGAGCACTGCACCCCCACCAGCCCCACCCAACCCCGGAGCACCGCACCCCCCCCCCCCGCGCCTTTCACCCCAAGAGCACCCAACCCCCCCCCGCAGCCTTTTACACCCAGGGGCACCGACCCCCCCCCCCCCCCCCACCCCGGGAGAGCCCCCCCCCCCCCCCGGCCGCCCAACCCAGAGCACCCCCACCCCCCCACCCTCACACCCCGGAACAGCACCCCCCCCCCAGCCCCCACACCCAGGGGACCGCACCCCCCCCCCCCAGCCTTCCCCCCAAAACC